>JAOWBH010017930.1:0-16098 GCA_028566215.1 Silene coronaria
AAAAATAGAAGTAAAAAATTACATTAATATCTAATAAAATATATATTTAAATCATTATTATTCATCATTTATTAATCAAAAAATACAAAATATAAAACAATTTTTTTTTACAAAAAAAAAAATTATATACAAAATCCACATGGTCCGGGCCACGTGCTAGGAACGATTGGCCCATTGGCTAGGAACGATTGGCCCATTGGCCAGGCACGGCCCGAGCATGAAAATGGTCGTGCCAAGAGCGGGACGCAGCGTGGGCTGAGGAATTCGGGTCCGGCACGACAAGGCACGGTCAGCCCAATAACCGTGCCTGAGTCGGGCCGCTAATGGGTGAAAGCACGGTGAGTCGGCAGGTGGGCCGGCCCAACACAGCCCAATGTCATTGCTAAGTAATACTATCACGGGGTATTGTGCGCAATACAAGGTAAACACAAATTCTCATTTGTAACGGAACTACCTGTCGCAAGCTTGCGATGGGTAGAATAGTACCAACCTTTAAGCAAATGGGTTGGATAGTAGTGATGCGGACTGGTGTGTTGCTTAGTGTAGGGTTATAGTAGTTGGATAGTTGTGTACTATAGTTGTATAATTTTAATCATCCTTGATTTTCCAACCCATTATTTTAACACAATAAACAAAACAATAGAGCCATACGACGGATTGGCCAACCCATCTTTGTCCATCAGTTTAACTTCATATCCCATCTTTTCCTACTTTTCCTTCCTTCTTTTAACTTTCTCTTTCCAGAACACAAAAACAATCTTCCCAAAATACAAAATAACTTCCCTTTCATCTTCAACTTACCATCATCTTCGTCTTTTTTTCGACCAAAACCGACATACCAATGGTAAGGAAGACTATGGCTACTTTACCTCATCCAATAGATATTTTTATTTTTATTGTTAACATTATTATTTAAACTCATACATCAAAATATTACATTTGTTAAAGGTATGAAAAAATCATTACAAAAGAACAATCTTAATTTATTTTGTTTACATTTGTTGAATGTATGAAAATATTAAACAAAAGAAGAATCTTAATTTGTTTGATCCGTCAAATTTGATGAAGATTCATTCATCATTATTCAAATTTGATGAAGAATTTTAAGTTATTATATTTTAGCATACATGAAAAATAGACGAGTGTAGCGTATGATGAATCTTAATTGAAATATAGACGAATGATGGTGTCTAGTATTGGAGTGTAGTAAAGATATCATGATATCATGATATGCATGTATATGTTTGAATATATTGTCTTATATCTAATGAATAATGTCTGTATTTTTTGCTCTAATATCACCCTGTAAATTGTAGTTACAGACTATACTTTTATCAAATATCAAAAAATACACAACTGAACAATTAAAAGAACACAAAAACTTAAGAGAGACGGTCTCTCAATAATCGATATTGAGAGACCTCTCACATAGGGAGAAAATTATTTAATTTATATTTTCCATGTTATGTCTTTCATTATTTTAGCGAGAGACGGTCTCTCAAGAGACCTACTGAAGAAAGAAATGCTACGCTTTTTCTTTAAAAAAATAAGTTTATTTATTTTATTTTTCGTGAGAACCAAGGTGCCGAGGGGAACGCGACGCTGTAATCTTGAGAAAGTAGGTTTGATGCTTTCTTTCCACAAATTTATTCAAAATCACATATTGTCGTATATCTTATGAATGTTTCTACTTTTGGTCCTAATGTTACCCAGTAAACTTACGTAGGTACAAATTATTTAAAGTCACATGTTAGCTTATATAATGAATGTCGCTACTTTTGGTCTTAATGTCACCCAGTCAACTTGCGTAGTTACAAATTATTCAAAGTCACATATTGTCGTATATCTTATGAATGTCTCTACTTTTGGCCTTAATGTCACCCAGTCAACTTGTGTAGGTACTGATTATTCAAAGTCACCATTGAAGATGAAAGCAAAAAAAAATGGGAGTTTATTTACGAGATGTATAAGAAACACTGAAGCAACATTTCGCAGGACGAATGAGCTTGACACAGCCGAAGTCGAGAGATACTTTGTATGATCATATGAGGCACACCATGAGAATGGTAGTAAGTGAGTTGAGCATGAGTTACCCCAAGTCGCTGCTGACCATGTGAGGAATGTTTCAATCATCCGATGTCTTTGCAAAGCCGGTATAAGGATGCAAGTAAATGAGGAGGGCTAGTGGGGGAGGAAAATAATTGACGCCAAGGGAGAGGCTATAAAGGCCATGTCACCAAGTTGTTAAATATAACGATTTACTCGTGACAATTTAACTATTAATTAATGCTTTCATTCTTGCACATATTGTTAGCATCTTTTAATTGGTAACATAATGGATAGACATAGGGACACATATTGTAGTGTATTTTATAAAAGGTGAATTAGAGGTGGCATTATGTAATTTAAGTGATGTTTTCATTTTTGCACAATATGTTTCCATATATAACTTGGTAACATAATAGATCAACGCAAAAATTTAAGAGAGACGGTCTCTCAATAGCGTTATCGAGAGACGTCTCACATTATGAGAGGATGGAGTTATATAATTTGTATGTGAACAACATGTGAACAATTGTCATTCTTGCCATTGCATTTTAACATTAATGTTTTTTACTCTTGTGCAATATGTAACCAAATCACAATCAATGTATTTCGTAAGGTATTGAAATTTATAAGTCAAGTTGCCATTCTTGAACAATATGTTTCTATATACAATTTGGTAACATAATTAATAAAAATTTGAACAATAGTGTTCATATACGCGATCCACTTAAACAAATTGTAATAACCAATGTTTATGCTCATTAAGTTCACATTTTTTAAGATAATGTCACCATTTCATAACATGTTACAGTATAAGTTATCTAATGTCTTAATTCTTGCACAATATGTTACCATATTGTTTTTGGTAACAAAATAAATCAATTTGTAAACAAATTTGAACACACATTGCCAACATACATAATTAGTACCTATTTTAACACACATTGTAACCTACTGATATTTTTAACCAAATTGAAAACATACTAAAAAAATACTCAATTTAACTCACTCTGTGACAATTTCAATTATAAAACAATTAACTTTAAAAGTGGTTGCAAATAACACATTGCCCAAATACATAACTACTACCTATTTTGACACACATTGTAAACTAGATACATAACTACTATTTGTCTAACACATAACTTGTACCTATTTTAACAGACAATGTAACCTACCTACATTTTAAACTAAATTCAAAATACGTTAAGTTAAGAAACATACAAAAACTATACCCAATTTAAGTCACTTTGTGACCATTTCAATTATACAACAATAAACTCAAAAATGGTTACAGATAACACGTTACCCAAATACTTAACCAGTACTTGATTAACACTTATTGTAACCTATTTACATTTTTAACCAAATTGAGAACATGTTCTGGTAAGAAACATATAAAAAATACGAAAATGAGATTTAAAACCAAAAATCAAAAAACAACAAATAAATATATTGAAACCACCATGTATCACTTGCATGTATCCATTGTGTCATTATATATCGACATGGATAACTTGCATGTGTCGATTATTAAACCACAAACAAAATCATAAACAAAGAAACTGAAAAAAAAAATTCTAGGAAAAAAATGAGAATACCTCTGCTGTCATCATTGATTGCATTTGTCGCTCTAGTATTCTTCTAAACTAGTTGCCGTTTTGCTGCTTGTTTCTTTCTCATCTTACCAATATTTATGATAATGTTTTAAATTTTTGTAGATTTGTAGGAAGAGTTTGATTTGAGAAAGAAGAGAGAATTTTGGTTGAAAATGAATATGAGACGGTAAGTTTGAGAGAATTAGGTTACAAGTGACAATTGAAATCTGTGGCAAGTAATTAGCATTGGGAAGTTTTTAATTGTTTTTTTAATTGTTTTTTTGAGCCAAAGAGTCATTTCTGTCATTATTGCGCGCACAATACCAATCTCTTGACTTCTCTAGCGTTTTGCGTGTAAGTAGTACTATCCGACCCGTCACTTGCTCGTGACGAATATATCCGTCACAAGCAAGACTAATTGTTAGGTAAAATATCCTTAAATAATTTCTTTGGGATCTGCCTTGATCCATCCACTTAAATTTCTTCCTAGTCTCTTGACACTTTCTCCAACGAGTTTTCCGCAAACTCATCATCAAGAATTCAAGATTCCTCCAACCTTTTTTTTTTTTTTTTTTTAATATTTTTACCTTTATATTACTTTGAAATGGATCATCCCCATTTTCCTTTCACAATCTCTTTAAATAATAATTTCCCCTTTCATTCTCATTTTTCCTTTATTTTTATGCGTAAATTTAAAACTATTAGATATTATCAAAAAAACGATCTAGACCATTGTTATGAACTTATCTCTCCATTTTTTTTAGAAAATAAAAAGAAAATGAACTCATATTTAGCAACTCACATTATTGATGATATCTTTGTTACGTATTGTACCACTTTCGGCTCTTGGCTACGCTATACAGCCACAACGGCACAAAGTGCAAGCATCGCAATTGTTTTGATTTGGATCCTAAATCAGCGTTGTTGGTGACTATTAATATTAAATAGACCCACTTAGCCTAAAATATTCGTCACATTTGCTAGTATAGTGATGATTATTGCCACTCACACAACGAGTATACCACATCAAGAATCAAATGCAAGTCAAATATTTAATTTTATTAATTAATAGTTATTATAAAGCCTCCTATGAGAGGTTCTTAAATTATGATAAATTGAGAAATATGAGTAATGAGTAATACATTAAAAATTCATAAAAGAAAAAAAAAACTTTAAAAGAAATACTTGTAACTACTTATCATGTGAAATGTCTTGCATTAAACTTATTGCGTAGAAAATCAAAACATGTTACATAGGTTGCCCGTTTTTTTGTTTAAAACACACCGGGATATAACTATTTAGCACTAATAATGACACTAATCTCAAGTAAATCTATTTTTACAAACCGCTAATGAGTAATGACTACTATTTGTGATACCAATTAATATACTATACCACCAGTTGTATTGTGTTGTATGGTGTAGAACCCGGGCTTTATACTAAAGTTTTCGAGTTTTGTTTTAAAAAATCTGTACATTTAAACATAAAAAAATAAACTCTAAACAACTCAGAAAAATTACACATTAGCTCGATTAAATGTTTGGTGTTGTACAATGCTAATGACAATAATGTCAAGTAAACTTTATTTATTAAATTTGGTTAGTGTAAATGATAGGATATGATCTCTCATCTTTTAAACAAGCGTTTAAAGTTTCGATTGATTTTGGACACTTCCAAAAGATAAAAGAAAATAAAAACTTAAAAAGAACCGCTAATTAAACTTTCCCAACTATAGACGATAATCATAATCAACCCAATAAAAATTACTCCCTCCGTCCTGGGTATATGTTTGCCTTTCTATTTTAAAAATATTTTTTTATAGGCAATTGAATTTTTCACACTCAATTTAATCCATTCGTCATCTAATAATTGACTCTTCATCTTTCGTAGGTTTTTGTGACAAAACCTAAGGCAAACAAATAACGAGGATCGGAGGGAGTATTTTAAAATCAACTTCATCTAATTTAATTTTTTAAAATCTTGCCCCCGTTAACATCATCATTATTAAAAATTAAAGAACAAATCTCAAGGCCAGAAATTTAAAATAAAAAATGAAGTATGAAAGATGCCTCATAAGATTGGAGGGCAACTAGAAAGTGAGGCCCACACACACACACACAGTGTAGTCCAATTCTATAAAATCAGTAGAAAATTGCAAAGGTGATGCAAATAATTGAAGCATACTCTCCACCATCTATCTTCTTCATAAAAGTAAGTGTAGTAAGGCTGAGGCACGCACTGAATGCAGCAGAGAGGAAAGTACATCGACCGTCGTTCAAGGACTTTTACCCGTTCTCGCCTTGCCGTTGAAGGTTCTTAAACTACATACTACTTCTCAAATGGCCGCTACTCTAGGTAATAAATCTATTTTCATCAAATGTCGATTCCTAACTTATTTGTCAAAATGATGTCTAACTCTTGCATGAAATCTATTCTGCAACTTGTGTAAATTTAATTTCATCAAGTGTCGATTTGTAATTTATTTGTCAAAATGATCATGATCATTTCTATTGAGAAATCTCATCCTGCAACTATCTTTGGTTGCGTTGCGTAAATCTGCGTACGTACATACCATACGGCATACAGTACAACTTACTAATATCTGTATCACCCAAATTGCCCTACATACACGTGCGATCATGAGCTATTTATTTAGCGAATCTTTTTTGACATTGCAGTTAATGAAGCTATAATGGTTGATCCCACCTCTCATGATCTTGAGGTATCAATCATTCGTTAATTTTTATTTTTTTTATCTAATCACTCTTCATTAAAAAAGACAATAAAATAAATCTGATCAATAGCAAAACCAAGATTTACCTCGAGGGAATGAAAACAATAGAAAAGTTAAATATCGGAAATTTCAACTGAAAACTTTAATTTTTTAAATTGTTTCCCTGCTAGTCCCCACCAGGCTCCGCCATTGACTCTCCATTTCCATTTATGTAGAAGCAACAAGTGAAAATAAAGTAGTTTTGACAATCATGGGGAAAAGATTTAGAATATAAAGCTGAAAATGACTCACCTATTCTTTTTAATGGTGGAGAAAGTTTGTGGGATGGGGAAACTTTACTTTCTAGTTTCTATATATGTTGAAAATGACTGCAACTGATTTGTATGGATCAGAATATTAACCAAGTCAAAACATCTAACTAATCCGTCAATGGATTCTATCGATTGTTATATATACAACTGGTAAGGAGTTAAGCGAGCTTCTTACTGAAAGGGGTACGCTCCTTAACACAATTATTGACTTCAGATGACGGATCTCAACTTAGCTGAACTCCGTATAAATGTGTTGGAACTTTTTCCACCGGATGTATGTACCTCCGGTGATAGACTGATAGAGTCCTTTGTTCAATAAGCAATAGTTGTGGTAGTAAATTGTCACTCATATCAAAATATTAACTTAGACACAATGACAAAAAAATTCCCAATGAAGCCAAAAACTCATTTCTCGTTTGTCAACTATGACATTATAAATAGAAAAAGACTCGTTAAATTATAATGTAAATGTAAAGTAGTAGTTTTGTAAATTAAATTCTCGATCAAAATTTTAATTTGGATCATTTGCACATAACCCATGTTTGTTGTTAACATAAAGATATGAGAGGTCACAGTATGTATGTCCGATCCTCTTACGAGACTCATAAATCACTAGGATAATGTTGTTGTACGCAATTTCTATATGATCAGCTCTATACATTTTAGTGTATCAGACAGAATCTCAGAATGTGAGTGACTTGAGTGATTGTTAATGCACTTGTTCATGTATGTTATATGAATACAGATCCCTTCTTTCCTTCCACCATATGAAGGAAAATGTGTACTAGAACTCAGCGCTGGTAGTACTCATTTTTCTGCTGAATTGGCAAAGAAGGCTGGCCAGGTCATAACTGTCGACTTTTCTGGGAGTTCTACAAACAAGGCAAGAAGAGTTCCTTTCATTTTTCTTTGTTTCTAGACTCTAGTATCCATTATCATACCCTTTATTAGTTGTATAATGAAAGTAAGTCTCTTTTGAAACAGTCTTCTAGTAACTTATTGTTTAGAACTGGAACTAGAACGATCACTAGTGATATACACTTGTGAGACGATTACTAATATTATAAGAAGTCAGTAAAAGGGTATTGTCACTGATAAAAGACAAAGTAGTAATATACAAAGTATAATCTTATCATGGGACTGTCATATTGTGTGATATACTCCTACTTATCTGAATTTGCTCCTTGGTCTGACTACAGAGTGACAGCAGCAATGGGCACCAAAATGTGAAGTATCTGTCCGCTGATCTGAAGTCTCCGAGTCTGGACATTTCACCAGAAGCAGTGGATGTGATATTCACTAATTCCTTGCTGATGCAGCTTTCTGAAGAAGAGGTAATCTTTTTGGCTGTTGTTTCTTTCTCCAAAAGAAATATTCACTATACCATTTGGGATTTTGGCGTGACTCTGGCATTATAATTCATAATTGTGTCCTGCTTTCCCTAGAAAGACTAATGCTCCTTCGATAGATCACTTTGGTTGTCCCACTTCCACGTTCTGTCTCAAGTCAACACCTTATTTTAAGGCACAATCATGAAACTTCTACACGAAGTAACTGTGTCTAATACTTCCAACGCCATGTCACGTCTGACACTTCCAAGTTCCAGCTGAGGCGAGTTTCATAAAACAAAGGCTGAAGTGTAGACAATGCATAATTGTTGATGTTCTTTTTAACTCTTTATTGTGAAATATAGGTTCAAAACATGGTGGGAAATATGGTGCAATGGTTAAAGCCAGAAGGCTTTATTTGCTTGAGAGAGTCTTCTGTTAAGCAGTCTGGGGAGCAGAAGGGCCAAAATGATTCCATTAGCTGCCATGAACCCAGATTCTACACACAGGTTGTTCTCTCTTGTGCCACCTTCTCGATATTTGAAATAGGCATGATAAGTCGATATTGCAGACAACACCAAGTTATCAATGTTAATCTTTCACTACATTCAGAAAAGATTTTACAATGATGATGCTATAGGCTTATAAACAAAACTTAAGAAACTTGGAACAAAAAAAATTGAAAGAAAAAACATGATCCTTCTGTTTTTCCTTGATCCAGCGATGACATCTGAAAATCGACATTCATTACTGTACTCCTAGGAAGCACATTATTGATTTATGATGTCCATAGATTGTTTTATAGTCTTTCTTACTATGCTGAATCTCAAGCAATTTATGTCTCGACTGTATAAGTTCCGATTTTGCGGCTAACAGGTTTTCAAAGAATGTCGTAAGCAATCTGAATCTGGTAAATTTTACGAGCTCTCCCTGGTTGGTGGCAAGAGCAATGGAAACAAGGTAAACTATTGGATGCTTTATTTATGATTTCTATGACAGTTGTTTAGAGTCTTTTTTGGTGGTTGAACCGTTGTTGGAGCTAAGTGCCTTGTTCTGACTTCTGTGGGGCCGGGGTGTTTAAGTGAAGGTATAAAACTTTTTCGAATGCTGATTTACTATATTGCACTTTGGCGAGTTTCAGATTTGCTGGATATGGCAGAAAGTCGGTTCAGAAGATGACAAAGGGTTCCAACAATTTCTGGATTCCGTCCAGTACAAAGCCCAAGGCATTTTGCGTTATGAGCGTGTTTTTGGCCCTGGCTATGTGAGCACTGGAGGAATTGGTAAGCTGTTCTTAAATTGTGAAGTATCAGTAGTAGATTGAAACAACTGTCGACACAATTTTCATCTGTAACAACCTCGTTTTCAGTACATGGGTAGGTTACGTACATGGTACCTCTAACCCCCTTACATTGGTATTTTGTTGTATTGTGAAATAACTCTCAATCGATCCAATTCTTTACATAACTTTTATGATGCATTTACGGATCATCTGGAAACAACCTCTTTGTGTTTTCAATGCATGATTTGTCCCCATTATATTGCCATCAGGGGAGCTTTCTAGGCATCGATATTAAGTCGTCCTTTTGTATTCTGGAACTGATATGCATTGGTTCTTTGGTTTTGAGCAGAAACAACAAGAGAATTTGTGTCGAGGCTTGACCTGAAGCCAGGCCAAAAAGTTCTTGATGTTGGTTGTGGCATTGGTGGAGGAGATTTTTACATGGCAGAGGACTTTGGGGTTGAAGTTATTGGAATTGATCTCTCTATAAATATGCTTACTATTGCCCTTGAGCGCGCTGTTGGCGTCAAATGTGCTGTGGAGTTTGAGGTGGCAGATTGTACAACCAAAACATACCCTGATAACTCTTTCGATGTGATCTACAGTCGTGACACCATCCTCCATATTCAGGTGATAAAAAGCTTTTCGGAGTTACCATCCTTCATATTCAGTGTGTAGAAGAAGTTACCAGTAATAACCCAGTAAGAGTCTAACAAGCCCAGTTCAACTCATTTCCACTAAACCACTGTCATCAACTAATTTGGGTTATGAATCAGTTTGGGTCTGGGCTGTTTACTAGTACGAGGTCATTTCGGGTCAAGGCTATTAAGGTTTTTGTTTTAAAAATTTCGAGGCCTGTTGGTTACTTTCGGCTTTTCTTTTGGGGTCGAGACAGCCGAGAGGTAAATTTTGTCAGGTCTATTTTTTCTTCTGGGTTGAAATAGAGTTTTGCTGGACGACCTAATCTTGGAAAAATCATAGCTAAATAAAGAAAACTGAATCTTAGATATTGCCTAATGTAAATTTCAGGACAAACCTGCATTGTTCAGATCCTTTTACAAGTGGTTGAAACCAGGAGGCAAAGTTTTAATAAGTGACTACTGTAGAAATGCTGGTACACCATCACCTGATTTTGCAGAATACATTAAACAGCGGGGATATGATCTTCATGACGTCCAGGCATATGGCCAGGTAAGATTATACAACATTGCTCTTTAAGACAATCTGTTCTTAAAAGAAGTTTCGAAGCTGAAATGAACTTTGATACAGATGCTCCGAGATGCTGGGTTTGGTGAGGTTATTGCTGACGATAGGACAGATCAGGTTTGTTTTCACAGAAACTTTTTTTTTTCTTCTTACAGTTTGAGATTTTTTTAGGTCAAATATTTTGTTACCGAAGGCACAGGAACGAAAATCGACATATGACGTAAATTTTCTCATTTACGTTTCCTAATATAGACTGATTCTTTTCCCAGTTTATTGAAGTCCTACAGAGGGAGCTAAATGAAGTTGAGAAAGACAAGGACACATTTGTAAACGACTTCTCTGAGGTTTGTACATCAGTACATGATCCTCATTATTGTGCTTCTAGTTCTGTTAGTTCCTTTTGATTATTGTATGATGATGGGTGGCAATGATCTGCAGGAGGATTACGACGCCATAGTTGGTGGCTGGAAGTCCAAGTTAGTGAGGACTGGATCGGGAGAGCAGCGGTGGGGCCTGTTTATTGCCATCAAGAATTAGAAGACCTGATCTAAGTTTGTTTTTTCATCTTTTTCTTTACATGCAATTCAAGTTTTCTGATGAGAAGGGGAAAGAAACAGAGCTCTTTCATCTGATTGTCTACATTGTAAGAGAGAATAAGAGGCTAATAGGAGTGCATTAGCTTTACTGATTATTGAAGAGCCAAGAGTCGTGTGGCCCACAAGTCGAGAGTCTCGAGAGTTGTCTTGTGCAAGTGAACTTGTTTCATTTTCATATTTCTATTTGTAGTTTGATTTCCCGTCCCTATTTATTTCATGGGTTATGGCATATAAGTGAGTACAAGCTCTCTACATTTTGATCTCCCCTTTTTCATCTATTCTTGTGTTTATTTGGAGCATAAGATAGCTCACCCACAACAGCCTTTCAGAGGACGTGTTCTTCGGCCAAGGAGAACCGACATTTTTGAGTTTAATGAAGCATATTGCTCACTAACGAATAAGTTGAACTACAATTCTTTGCAGGCTTTACTTGTCGCAAGAGAAAAAATATTCAGAAAGCCAAGTAAACCTGTTTGGGTAGGAAGCAATGACTATTGAAAACACTATTAAAAAAGCAGCAACAAAAGCTTACAAATTACTGTAGCAATTTAAAATTTTGTATCAGACTCCTCACCCCTCCTCCCCTTCCGCCAAGAGGGAAATCTCCTCCAGACTTATCTATATCACCTATTACAAGCATTACATTGAATATAAAACTTCGGAAGGAAATGCCTAATAGTGGAAAGAACTTGGGAATCAATAACTTCTTTGAGCAGTTGAGTTCCTTAGTGAGCTGAAATCCGTACTGAAAGTATACCTGTTACCTCGCTGTTGAGCGTCTTACAGCAAGATATTCTGATGTCCATGGGAATCTCAACTTCACTTTAAACTTGTTGTAACCACCCGGTTGTCTCTTGCATAAATTGTAACTATTGTAAAGTGTCAGAAAATACTTGTCATACATCATCTGACAACCAAAGTCAAATGGAAACAGTATAAAACTCAGTTGGCTGATGCCACTGAATTAGTCACAAGACAGTCAGATGCTCCTCAGAATTTTAAGATTGCCTAAACCTGGCATCTGAATCCATGCGAGTATGTTTAAGAGAGGCGATGACGATCAAAATGACTGAGAAAAGGGCAGTAATAAAGGTAACAACAGAGACTGTTGGAGCATGGGCCTCCATCCCTGCTGGTATGCTCCACGTGATATCGTGAGCTTGTAGACCATCATTGCCAGCAATAGGTTTCAGTAAGCATGTTTGAGCGGGCTCCTCTTCGTTGTTCTTGGACTTGCAGTGCAAGAACAAGTCTGGAATGTCAAATCTGACAGTTGAATATCCAATTTCCTCTAGGGGCTGTCAACGAAACAGCGAAAAGCTCATTTACAGCAAAGAGCACAACTTTGATCCAGTTCTTTATCCTCACATGTTTATAGAAAAAGGAGAGAAAAATGCACAACACAAACATGCTAACCTACGATGATACAGCTGACAAATTAAAAATGCCTAGAGGCTAAAGCCTTCACGGGTTCAGGTTGGTTACTTGTTAAATCATAAAATGAGATTGTTAGCATATTTGAAACTTGAAATTGCTCAACTCACCAAACATCTTCTATACCATACTTCAGCATTGGCAGTTGAAACTCATGGATGTCCTGATCTATTTTTTTTCTAAAAGACTGGAAACAATGAACTAGTGTTTGGCAGTAAATGACATAACTGTCTTCACATATATTCAGCAATGAATCACAACATATTTTAAGGAAGAGAATACCAAATCAAGAATTAGATTACGGCAAATGCAAGAAACTAGAAGCAAAGATACTCAACTAGGTGAAAGTAAATTAGTGCTCACAGGATATCGTGCATGCAATGGGATCTCAATTTTGAACTCCTTGACAATCTCCTGCGCTGAAGATGTACTGAGAGCTGCATCCAAATGAATTTCCACGACCGACTGATTGGAAAGAAATGAAGGCAGTTCCAAATTGGTATCTCCGAAAACATAAGCATCCTTGAACACTGCAACCAAAAGTTTAGTTACCTCAGCATTATTGTATGTAAAAAATAAATATACAAACATTATAAGAACCTCGGGATCAGATACTTGTAGGCGATATGTATCTGAGTACCAAACTTGGCTATATAAGGCGAAACAAATTCATATTTTGCACTAAAGAACTGTCAAATGTCTTTAGTTTGTGCCATGGCCGCATTTCATGTGGCAAGGGGGACTTGAATGATACATACATCCTCTCACTAGCAGATCCACGCATACCAATATGGGATCCCATGACACACTAAAATATTTATTTTTCGTACATTTTGGCTATTTTTTGTGGAATAATATTTTAAAATCTATAATTAATATAGTAATGACTTGCAAAATTTCAACGGGACAAAGTAAAAAGATCTTCCTAGGTCCAGGTGACAGGTGAGTGTCGATCTATGTCAGTGAATATATCTATTTCAGTGAATAAGCCACATCTGGCCTTTTTTTATTATAACCAAGAAACATTAAATGGGCTTATTCACCAAAATGGAGGTTTTATAATCCAAGAAAGGGAAAATAATTTCAAATTCAAAAGCAAAAAGAGCAAGCACCTCCACGATGAAGAATGTGATCAAGCTCAAAAGGATCTGCGAAAACCCCAGAAGGCAGTCTTTCAATGATTATGACCTCACATATCTGTGATGAGAATTCAGCTGATAAATCTTGTGGTACACTGAATTTTATAGATGAAGATAGCCGACGATGAGAACCCTCACCAATCAGATGCCGCTCCAAAACCAATATCCTTAAAACCGGTGTGTGTGAACCAAAGGGAATTTTATGTTTGATATAGTCTTCCAAATTTAAATCAATGATATTGTCATGCTGTCCAAAAAAAGGCTTCATTGCATATCGTTCGAAACAAGGCAGCGAACTTATGGTGTGCTTGAAAGAGTCAACAGCAAAATCAGAATCAGATTCCTGGAAAGAAAATGTTAACGGTGAAGAAATTCGATTGGAAGCAAGTTCGACGCAAAAGTTCCCAGAAGAAATGAACTCATGGCATACACAGCTACATGCCTACATATCAAGGTGTATTAAGTTACAGAAGTTCTAAATCAGTGAAAGTGATGTTATAAGGGAAAAACATTGACATAGTGCGAGACATTAATATCAGAGCATGGAATATGAAGTGAATCTAATTTCCAATAACCAAGAATGGTATTTACTCATAACGACTATAAATAAAGTTATCAACTTCAAATAGGATGAATATAATTTTCCAAGGATAAACAGAGAATACCAATTTACACAATGATACATGGTAATTCACTTTCAGGCCCATAAAATAAACTGAAGACGGCAAAAAAAGAAGGAACAAAACGGTAAGCCCACATTGAATAGTTATGAATCTAAGAGATGAATTGTTGAGGGCACAGCATAACAATTCCATTTGTGCTCATTCCACAACTCTGTCGATGATACAGCACGTCAGCACAATAGATTCTCACTCGTATATTTAAATCTGCCCAAACAAGCTTACATGTGAGAGTGTGAGACTAACCCATTAACCATATAATTAGATGAGTAATTCACAAGTATACGGGTGAGCCTCACATCGGAGAGTCCGAGATCAAGCCTGACAGCCAACATAAAACTTGCAAGTACTAGGCACAACTCCTACCCAAGCCCACGAAAGAGTTCATACGGTTTGATCGACAACAACATTACTCAGTGCCATAATTGGGGTCCTGCCTAAGCGGGGTAGGAAGCATGTTTTTATCGACAACAACATTACCCCAGTGCCTCAATAATAATTAGTAACCCGTCATCGGAAAAATATGAAGTTCAAAGACAAATAATTCAAATGAAAATGGAATCTAAAACTAAAGTAATCTAGTGAAGAAAAATAAAAATAAAAAACAAGAATTGGGAATGAGTAGGAGAGGACGACAGACCAGATGTGGAATAGAATTGGCAAGGCAAAAGCTGAGATGCAGAGTAAGTAGAAGCAATAAGCACATAATTATTTGATGAAATTGTATAACCATTTTCATTTTCAATCACTCCCCTCCAGTTTCGATGCTAGATTCATTAACCAAACTTTAAACCATTTCTCCGAGTATAACTGATTTTACTTTCAATTTTCCTTCCTCCAAACTCCAAAGTCAAATCTTACCCACTAAACTTGTCAAATGAATCGGGTCATACGAGATACGAGTTAAAAAAATAGTTTAAAAATATTGCAACAAATTTAAAGTCAATATTTGTAATCATATGTTTACATTAATTACATTAGCATAATTATAAAAAAAAAATTAATAATTTTTATATTTCATTTACAAAAAGATACTCTCAATAAAATAATATTATATTTTTATAACTACTAAAGCGATTAATATTTAAACTTAAAACTTATACGTAGTATAATTTAGAGTAAACATATTATCATAAAGATGTATACGAAGTAAATTCATTATATACTTATGTAAGCGAATTAACAACATTCTTATGTGATCCTGTTTTAAAAAGTAGCTAATCTTAGTATCTTACTAATAAACACAAATTTAACAATTTACCTCTCTCTATTTAACTTGTTGATTTTAGAAAGAATGATATTTCTTGAAAATTTAGTCTTGGAACCACATTATTAAGAAGGTAAAGAAAGTGCGAGCTTAGATAATATCGGCAGAGATTGAACAGCTAAATTGTAGGGTAAATATTAAAATATTGTGTAAATTATTTGAGTATATATGTTTTTACGGTATAAAATTAAGTGGGGGCAAATATATGAAATATTGTGTACTACCTTGAAAATTTTAGGAAAGATTTGATTGTAGTATATTTAGAGAATTGGGTCAACTAGTATAGCAATTATTTCCCAATAGAACCAATTAACCGTGGGTCCACTTTCATACATTAGTATTTAGTAGACCTGGCAAAACTGACCCGACCCAAATGACCCGACCCGAATAAACCGACCCGAACCCGACCCGACACCCGAACTCAAAACCCGATCTTGACCTGAAACCCGAAATGACCCGACCCGACCCGAACATGAC
>JAOWBH010018039.1:0-16096 GCA_028566215.1 Silene coronaria
GACGGAGACGAAGAAGATGCAATCAAGGACGATGTTAATGACGAACCCGAAGACGAAGACGAAAACGGAGGTGGAGAAGAAGAAGAGGAAGAAGAAGATGAAATCAAGGATGATGTTAATGACGAACCCGAAGACGAAAACGGAGATGGAGACGAAGAAGAGGAAGAAGAAGATGAAATCAAGGATGATGTTAATGACGATGTTGTTGATAATAATAATACCTTTATTTCTGCAGAGGATGTTGGGAATGTTTTATTCCGCCTTATTCGATCTATTCATATTTCAGACGACCCTCACCAAAACAACAGCAACAACAATAATGGTTACATTTCATTTTTTATTTTTTTATTTGAAGTTTATACTCTTCCCGTCTCAGTCTCAGTTATTTGTTTACCTTTTATATTCTTTGTTACGAGTATTTCAGTCAGAGGTAAACTAATGATGGAGACGGAGTGAGTAATTTAATTACTGATCTCGTAACTATAAATCCTGGTAGTTTAATTTAATTACTGGTTATCTCGTAACTATAAATCCTGCTGCCGCCACTATGTTGTTGTGGTTGTTCGACAATGTCAATTACTCATCCTCAATGTCGGAACCGAGGAGACTAGCAAGGGCGGTTTACGTTTCAATCATTTGTTTACATTTGATTAAAATGTCACCCTTACACATAATAAAAAAAAGGTAAGGAAATGATTGGGATGTAGGGAGTAGAATTTTTAGTTAAAATTTCCGATTTTTTTTCCTTTCTAATTTTAGCTTGTTCTGTTGATAGTTCCCTTGTAAGATGTAACGATAAATTCTAGCTCCGCCACTGTTCACCCAACCAATGTTTCTCGAGTTTTTTTTCCCGTTTTTTGGTGTGGGTTTTGATTTAGATTGTCGGAAATTTGTGACATTTTTGTCTCTTTGGTGATAAAAATCAGATGAAATTAGAAGTCAATTGAGCTGTAGCGATGACGATGAAAACTACAACAAGAACAAGTATGTTCTTTATTTGCTACTTCTCTTTTATGATGTGTAATTGTGGATGAAGTTAGGAAGGTTACTGAATTCTGCTGTTTTTAGCAAACATTGCTGTAATATGTTGCAAGCTTGCAGCTTGCAGTTAATATACTTCCGGGTTTGTAAATTGTCTATGGTTCTAACCAGACTAGCTGCAATGAGCTAGATTTGTAGCATATTGAGCAAATCTTATTTAGTGGCGAATATGGGTCTAGTAATGCTCTTATTTGTTTTGTGACAGATTCGTTCATGTGAGCTTGTCGGATATACGCAAAGAAGTACAATGTCCGATTTGTCTTGGTATGGCTCAAATATCTTTTTCTCTAGGGGTCTGTAGTTATTAGTGGTGCTTCTCCTGCTTATGCTGCATTGACATTTTCGGACATTTTAAGAGTTGGATTCTAGTGTTGCTCTATTTGATGGAGAATTTCCAAGTAGGCCGAATTCTGGCACATAATACGGAAGTGTAACCAACAAGAATGCTTCTCTTTTTATGTAATGTAAAAGTGTGCTGAGAAATATGGAACCCTTATGTTGAGGGTGTTTCTACGATGCATTGCTAATTGCTATCTTACTATTCATTTTTTGTATGGTGACATCTAAATCACCATGGCCCTCGACTATCTATGCCCAAAGAAACCAGACTATCGAGGCTTTAAGGTTCAAAAACTCTTGTAAAAAGGATAACCTGTTTGTGGTGGTACTATTTAACGATCAATGGACTAATTGGAGAAAAAGGGCATCGGGCTCTACTAGGATTAGTAGGTGATCTCGGAAAAATAGTTCATGTTGTATTTGTGGCATCCAATCTCATGTTGGTTAATCAAGATCCAATGGAAATTACACCAAATTATGTAGATTTAGTGATTAACTTTTAAACATAAGCTGGTTCCTACTTCCCAGTTGAGCTTGTGATCAATGATTGTATGATTGACTAAAAGATTGTTAAGAATGTGATGATTATCGACGTTCTCTTGCTGTTTAAATGTTCCTTTCTCAAGACACTTCAGTTATTTAGAGATCAATTTTCCAATTCACTTTTGATTTTGCTGTGGAATGGATCTACAAAGCATCCTGTTAGCGTTTTTTTCCTCTTGTATTTCTTGCTCTCCCTAGTTTAGGGGATCGTTGGATTGTGAATACAACTTTAATAAATATCTTTGACATTAGCCCAGAATCCTATTCGCAGCGTATACTGTTCTTTGTGTTCTATTCAGAAATTCATTTCGGTTGTCACGGGCTTCATTTTATTTGTTCTCACATCTAGGTAGTCCGTTCCCTGAAAGTTACATCAGAAACTATGGGTTACTGCAGTTGATCTGCTAGGAATTATAGCCTTTTTTTTTTGTTTTAGTTTTATACCCTGTTTTTACGTTTCTCTGGTACATGTGGCAGGGATCATTAGAAAGACAAGAACAGTCATGGAATGTCTTCATCGCTTCTGCAGAGAATGCATTGACAAGTCCATACGAATGGGGTATTGAGAAATTTGTTTTCCCTTCTATACACACTATTTTTAAGAATTACTCTTAACAGTACGGATGTTTCTAATTTTTTTTTTTTTTTTAATAAAAAGAGCGTCTCAAACACATGCGCGCCTGGGTGCAAAGTGTAGTGAGGCATCAGGGGAGTATCACCCATGGTGCATTACTTTGCACTTTTGCAGTTCCAATCTTCCTTCCAATTCTTTTATTCTACACCCTTCCTTTTGCTCCTTTATGCCTTGTGTTTTATTTTTATTTATTTACATGGAATCCCTCTTTAAAACACTTGGGGAGGGTATTTTTGAACACAAATTTATTTCAGAAAATACAAGTTTGTTTGCAAAAACAGTGTGCATCTTGTGCATGAGGCACGTGTCTTCACCTAATTGCCACACGCTCTGGCCACTTTGAGCCTTTAGAACTTAGTTTGGCCTTCAGATCTTGTCGGAATGCTGTTCCTTTTGTGACTAGCTAAGTAGCATGCTATAGAGTTGACTTTTTATCTTTAAAATCAATAAACAGCAACAAGGAATGTCCTGCTTGCCGCACGCATTGTCCTAGTCGAAGGTCTCTAAGAGATGATGCAAATTTTGATGCACTAATTGCAGCTATATTTCCAGATATTGATCAATATGAAGAAGAGGTATACTTCTCTAACATAAAATATTGCTTGAAACACCTTGATTAGTATTACATTTTTGCAAGGCACATATCATTAATCACAATCCATTAATTTAGTCTGGTTTGAAAATAACATTTTTTTTGTCACAGGAGCTGTCGTTTCAAGAAGACGAAGAGGCTCGAAATAAGCAAGTGAGGCTCTGTTTGTTAGATTCTACTGGTAACATTTTAATTCCAACACGTCAAGCTATTAAATCTGATATCTTCTGGGCAGATTCAAGCTTCAATCGCCCAAACATTGCAACGGCAGACAGAGGCACTGACCAAGAAGCGAAAAAGGTCACAGATTACATATCGGAGGAGAAGAAACAATAGGTCTGAAGGGACTCTTGTATGAGACGGCCTCATACATGAGACCGACCCACATACTTGTGCACTCCTGACTATATTATACGGTTATGGATTCGTCTCACATGTAAGACTGTCTCATCTATGTTTTGTGATAGGGCTGAGGACGAGGTAGATACTCATGGTCATGATGGTGGCCAATCTCGATGGTCGAAGCGGTGGAGAGGCCAGCCATCACCAGCAAGTGCTAGTGGAGATGGAGGTAACAATGAGCAGGATCAAGAGGCTCACAAGGAACCCTTGCTTGCATCTATAGGGTTGGTTGGATGCTCAGAAATGTTGGCATGGGGTAAAGGTGGCTTAAGGAGCAACTTCAGATATACTAATGGTAAACATTCTCGCAACCGCTTTACAAAGCTTGGTGACCATCTCCGGAACTTGCATGAGAATGACAGTGAGGTAATCTAATCTCTTTTTGGGGTGACAATGTGACATTGTGCCTAAAATTGGACCCCAATACTCATCAGATCACCTTGATTGCTTGATATATGGACAGTTCTGATGAGATGCACAAGAACTTTTATTTGCTATAGAATGGTGTAAGTAATCAGTTAACTTGCGTGCATTTATACTTTTTATTATCCTCTTTTACTTCAGTGAAGCCAAACACTTGATATTATTTTGCTTTGGAATATGACGTGATAAAAGTAAAATGACTCACTAAATGGTTCATGCTTCTAATTATTTTTACTAGCAATCTGTCAATGCAATTTTAATCATGGATCACCTGAAGATAGTGTCGTTGTGGCTCTTTGTCGACAACATTAAGGGAAGTTTACATATATCCACCCCCCTGTGCTGCAATGGTTGGGAGCCTTTTAACCCACCAGGGTAGTGTTATAGTTGATCCTACTTTTTTGTAATTCCTTTCATTGTTTTATGTTATACTAATGCTTCCATGCTACTCCATTATTCATACTAGTAGGCGTCCCGACCAGCCGACTTCAAATAATTTTGGGAATAGGGTGGTGGTGTTTATAGGTCTCGATTACTGCTCATACTTTAACTTTCATGAGTGTTATTTACTTCCTCCACCCAATTTACATTGTCCAGGTAGAATAAAGGTACACAAGTTACTATCTTTTTTTAATCATAATATGAATATATTTATTTAGATATATACCCATTCAACTTTTACGTTTTATCTTGACAACAATTTGGAGAAATCAACGGTCAAAGTTGGAAACACTTCACCACCAAATTCAAACAGTGGATAATTTGAGATACATGAAGTATTAGGTAAGGCAGAGTAGGTTTCTGAAACTGATTTTCTTCTTTCAGCTGGAAATCCAAGTGGTTCTCATTCCTCTTGATCAGCAGAAACCATCTGCTCTACATCATTCCTTCCTATGCAGCAAGCCAACTCTATCTGTCGAACAATTATGCCAAGTATGTCGTTTCATTCCTACTTTAAGTTACTTTTCTTCACCACTTTACGCTGTATCTTCTTTTATTCTTAGCTTCTAATGCGTTTACTCTTGCAGTTTATTGCGTTTCAGACTTCACTGGCACCTGAGAGGTTGGAAATTTTGGCAGTAAGAGACCCCTCTTCAAAATCGAGCTCTTTTGCACCCGTGCAAGGTCAAGTATCGAGTTTATGTGCATTGGAGGCGTGCATAGATGATTTGCAAGTGTTGGATTCAGAAGAAACTTTGGCTGGACTTAGAGCCTCCTGCAATTTTTATCAAGGCCATTTGGTAAGTTTTCATGGATTCTAGAGCATGGCTGTATCTTGTATGGTTTCAGGTTTGGTTGACCGATTATTCAAATGAATCCATCTATGGAATGGAGTTCATTAGTGAACTGAATCGACATATGCATTATGTTTCAACGCCCGTAGCGTTTTACTAACTTGAACCCCGTTTCGAGTACTACATAATTCCCAAACCATACAACACTACTGTAGATTCAATTCTCAACATGAGACGATGCACCGTGTATTTCAACATATCTCCCATGGTTATCTCATCTTTTCTACGTTTTTTTTTTTTTTTTGTTTTTCCTGATTTCAGAGGTTGGCATACCGGGAAAAGGCATCAACTTAGCTTGTTTGCAAGGAAGTTGTGGACGACTTAACTAGGAGAGAACCCAAGAGATCACAAACTTGTAAATCCCAAAAAGTATACACTAAGCGAGCATCGTGGTATGGTTAGATTATACCCGCTATATATAGTAGAAGCTCATATTTTGAAAATGATTTTAGGAATGGCATTCGTCGACGTTCTTCCCACAAGACCAAAATAGCCAGGTAAGGCTATTTAAAAGAGCTGTTCTTTGGTGGTTTTGCTGGATGTCACAGGGTTTCTTCAACCTGTGATGTCAAGTTTGTACAAGTTATGTCTAGTCTTCAGAATGTGACGATTCGAGTTTCATGTTAGAAAAGGTATTTTTCGAGTGTCATATTAGAAAAGGTATTTTTCCAACATAATGGTATTTATCTGCGGTTGATTACATAATTCATTTTACATTGAGGATGTTTACTGTATGGGCATTAGACTCGACCAAGGTCATTCAGGCTGTGTAGAAAATCCGGCTGGACAGTGTCGGTGGGCCGGTTACAAGGTACAGTGTGTATTAAGATTTGTTGTACAATGGGGCGGTTTTGTACAAGACTTCTAGATATGTGTACTGTGAGGCCAATGCAGAAGTCAGCAAGTGCTCTGTATGATGCTGACTCGCAGTACTTCAACCCCACATTTGACATAGAAATCCATCAGTTTGATTTCTTAAAAATTCAACAATGTTACCGATGACAACATCTAACTGTCCGTCCTTTGGGACGCGTCTAGCTTAATTGGGCTGAAATCGGTTGAATTGAACTTATCTTAACTAAATTAAATTTAAAAGCAATGCAAAAATGAATTGGATTGAAGTAAACTTATCTGAATTGATCTGAACTTATAAGAATTGAAATTAAGTCCAAAGAACAGGACTTAAAACCAACTAAAAACAAACTCAGTTGAACCTAGACCTCGTAGACAAGACAGATCGTGTCGGGTTTGTATTTGTGTCATATGTAAATGGGTCACGAATCTTCAACCCAAACCTAACTCAAATAAATTCTTGTGCCGTGTTTATGTTGACGGAGTTATATGATTGGGTCAAGCCGGGTTTGTGTCATGTATTCTTGTGTTCGAAACGGGTAAAGAAATATATGTGATGGAGGATTAAAACAATTTAGAGTTAATTTAATAAATATCCATGCCGGGTTCGTATCAAGAGGTCAACCAAAACTCGACCCAGCTAAATTCCGTGTCGTGTTCATATCGATCCAGTTACATAAATAAGTTATTAAGTCTCAATTCAAACCTGTTAATATTGTACCAGGTTCGTATTGAGTCATTATTTGCCAGCTTTGGTTGAACATATCGTCTTAAATCCTAAACCAAATCCGACCCGAACGGCCAATATTGGCTTTTAACTTACCAAACCAAGCACGGACGATATTGGTAGTACACTAGTACCAATAATTCCGTTCCATGCCCAATAGAAGCCGACATGATTGTCCAACTCTTTCGAGGTGGTTTGAAAGCCGGTGGCTTCAACTTACCTCACTCATTCGAAAGGATGAGATAGGTTGGCCCTACCCCAGAGAATCAACCTAATTTTCTTACCTAATCAAAAAAAAAAAAAAAGTCAAGACGGGTCAAAGCAAGCCAATTGGAGCAATTTCAAGTGAGAAGAAAGCAAAGTCAACTTTGACTTTCATCAAAAACGAAATGAACCCCTGCACCTTTCATTCCTCGACAAAATCACTACCTCACTTCACCATCAAAACTCACCTTCATCACTCATCGTCACCTTCACGCACCATCTCCGCCTCACCTCTGATCCGCAAACAAACCCAAGTCCGCAACCCCACTCCGAAATCAATTAAACTGAGCATCCCTTCGACAACCAGCAGCAACCATGCCTCGCCCTTGCTCCATGCCCAGACTCGGGATCGATTTCCGACACCAGAGCACTATTGAGCAACGACCACTAGCATCCTGAACCCATTTCACCATTGTTGAGCCCGGATTCGCTTGCTCTCAGTTCCGACAACAGCCACTCGACAGCTCCACCGTACAGCGATCACCATCATTCGAGCCATCTTGGCTCAACCTCCATTCAATCAGCAGCCAAGAACCAGCAGATCTCCACCGGAATCGGGCATCATCAACTCGGGATCAAAACCCGAGCCAAGTTCCCTTAATCTTCTAAATCAAACCACCAGCCGGCCAACCGGCTATCTGCCGACCGGCTGGTGGTCCATTTTGTATTTTGTGCATTTTTTATACGTGTTCTCGGCGTCGGTTGTGGCTACGGCAGCCAGCCAACCGGCCCTGAGCCCAACACCAGCTTCATTCGTGCCCCACCACGACTCCATTCACGCACCAGTTCACCACCGCGCTAGCCACCGGCTCATCATCAATCTACTCTTTATTTTGACGGGTTCGAATGTTTAGTTAGAGGATTGAAGAGCATGGTTTTTAAGAAAGAAAAAGACGGTTTTGTTGTTGCGTTGAGTCATTGATTTGGCTTGTTGGATTTTGAAGACAGAAAATGAAGCATGAAAAGTCTCTTGTGCCTCTTTAATTTACCCCTCTTGTTTTTGTTAAGCGGAGGGCATTTTAGTATTTTACAAATAATTTTTGTCTTACTATAAAGACACACATATAAGCCTTCATTTTTACACAGCTTTAGGTAGATATTAGGATTAGGAGAATAGATTAAAAAATATCTCTCTCAATTATTCCTCTCTTATTTTAGGGTTTAATTTCGTCAATTAATTTACAGTAAGTCTTACTTGCGACGGGTCACAGTTTGCGACGGGTAGTTTGTGAGAGGAAATTGGTAGAGGGGACAAAGGAGGGTCCCCCCATGTGCTTTCTCACTCAAAGCAAATGGGTTATTTGTGAGGGGATATGATATCCGTTACAAATAAGTGACGGATACCTTTCGTCACAAATAAGAATTTGTGATTAATTTATGTTCAAGTTATAATCTTTTGTAATTGGTTTTGAAGATTTATGTTCATCTTCCCATCTATTATAAGCTTGGTATTGTTTTCTCTTCTCTCTTTTTTCCTTATTGTTCTTATTTCATGTTTGTCAATTAGTTAGATCTAGTGTTTGATTTACTTAAAGTTTCTATTTTTCTCACTTTAATTATGTTTATTTCATGTTTAATGTTAGTGGGTAGTTTAATTAGTGTGTCTTTAATTATGTCAGAGTAGTTTAATAGTTAGGGGGAAAGGGGTTAGTGTAGAAAAATTAGAGTATTTAATTGGTAATTGTTTTAAATGTGTTTGGTTCGATTATTGTTTATTATTAGTCTTGTGACACTAAAGATAATTAGCGTGCTTAATTAGGCTGACGATAAATCCAGGATTTGATTAGTTTAATTACTTGACTATGATTGTTAAGTTAATTTCATGAGAATGAGTTATTGTATTAATCGGGAATTTAATTGGTAGCTTGAAATAACACTAGTTTGAGACCTTAATCGACAGTAATCACCTTACTTTATGTGGTATTTGGTATTTCGAAATAATGCTATTGATGTTGTGTTTACATTTTTCTAGACCGAGACTTGACTACGTGACACCCTCGCTACCCCTAACTTCCTTAGTTTATCGTTTTATATCAATTCTAGTTATTTATTTCTCATTTCATTAGCTTTGTCACTTTTAGAACAAAACTAGAACAAAAACCTAGACTTATAGCCATTCTAACCGTATCATCCTTATGGATTTGACACCCTACTTCCCTACTATATAGTTAGGTTGTACGGTTAATTTGTTTGAGAGGCTCGCTGTTGCATGATTAATTGGTCACGATTCTCCCTCTTTTTCCTTTAGTTTTGGCTCATTTTTGGGTCGGAATTGTCGGTCCCGACTTGTATTTTGTGCCCCGTTACTCGTACTACTCTCTTTACGTCTCTTGTTGTAGGGACCGAGGTAAACATGGAGAATCGGAAGCAAGAAAGGCCACTTTAGAAGAAAAGAGGAAAATAAGAGTGAAAGAAGCTTAAGAAGGCTTCCCAGCCGATTGGCCGGCAGCCGGTCTGCCGGCTGGGAGCCCCCATACACCAACTCAGGAAGCCAAGTGAAGAGGAGAATGACTCCCAGCCGGCCTACCGGCTGGGAGTCTCCTAAAGTTTGCACCATTTTGGACCAAATAAATAGAATGAGAAGAGATTTCAGCCGGCCAACCGGCAGGGAGGACGACCACGAATTCAGCACTTCAACTCATTTTGTAACCTAATGGGGGAAACTATATATACCCCCTCATAATCATTTTGTAAACATAATACCCTAGATCTAAAAGTTCACTATTCCATTGCTAATTATATTTTAATCAAGCATTAATTTTTCTTTAATTAAGCATAGAATTCTTCCATAGTTTAGTTAAATCATTTAGTCCTTAGTTTAATATTGGGTTGTAATTGAAAAATTGAAGAATCCTTCCTTATTTCAATCCAAGTTTGCATCTTTTGGTATTATCTTTTTAATTTCAATTTCCTTTTGCTTATGTTGTTAATTTCCATAATTAGTTTCATTTAGTTGTTGTTCTCATTGTTTTAATGTTTATTGCTTGTTCAACTTTGTTTATCTCATTTTCAATCATGTTCTCTTGCATTATGAGTGAGTAGTTTCATATAGGGTTTTAGGGGGATCTTGGGTATGTTTGGATGTTGATTATGGAGAGTTGATATTTGGGTTTTGGGTAGAATAAATGGGTTTCATACATATGCATAGAAGGTGTTTGATGAATTGTGTGAATGAAAGTTCACATTTTTATTGAACATGCTTAATGTTTCTTTCGTTGATGAATGTTAGGAGATATTTGATAGCATATGTGTGTTTGGTTTGTTTCTTGGTGAAAACATGGTAATTAGATCCTAGGTGCTAAGAGATTAGCTACTAAACCTAGACCATTTAGGCTGCCTATTACTTATTGATACCTTAATCGCATCTAGACTACCTTAGTGAACCTAAAGACCCTAGCGTTCCTCTTATTGAACTTCATACTATCTTAATCTTGTTAATTTCTTGCTTGTTGATTAGCATAATTAGACTAATTCAATTCTCATTACCATTGTTGAGCTAAATTAGAATCCAAACAAACCGAGTATAAACCCACATCATCCTTGAAGATTCGACCCCAATTACTACTAATTGGGTATTGTTGATGAGTCGAGTTTGACGACATAAATTGGCTCATCAAATGGCGCCGTTGCCGGGGATGGCGTCCGAGCACTCGACCTAGTATGAAGTGTACTCGATCGACTGGTGCTGACTCGGTCGAGTGTATCCCTGTCACTCAACCGAGTGTTTCGGCTGGCAGGCGAATGTTTATTTGAGTCGTAGGCTATGTGCTTACGTTTGTTTTACTATTTAAGCTCAAAGAAGCCGCCAAAGAAACAATCAGTTCTTGAAGCGAGGGCTAGTGAGATGACGACTGAGGAGATCTTGAGGATGCTGGAACAAAATGAGTCGTTGAATGAGGCGTTTAAAAATATAGCAAAGTTCAAGGAGGTAGTGGTTAATGTGAGCACACTCAGTAATGCCATTGCTCGTCATCGCCCAACAAAGTACGGGGGAACTGGACCACCCAATAAGTTGGGAAACTGGATTCGCGAGATGGAGAATATCTTCAATGTTCTCAACTGCCCTGACAACCTTAAGACAGATCAGGTTGCTTTCTACTTGGAAGATCAGGCTGGGTTGAGGTGGCATAAGGAACGTCAAGCCATGCGTTCATACTACCGATATGAGGGGCTCGATGTGATTCCATGGTCCGAATTTTGCACGGTGTTGCGGAACAAGTTTGTTCCCAAGCACGTTAAAGCACAGCTAAGGGCAGAGTTCGATTGTTTTGTCATGACTGACAAGATGACGGTGGCGGACTACTATGTGAAGTTCAATGAGTTGTAATCTTATGTGGAGGAGGAGCTAGAGCCGAGTCATAAGATATTGGCACTTTAGTTGTAGAAAGGGCTGACACCAAAGATCCTTCAGAGGTTACCTACAGGGCTAAAATATGACGTAGAGGAAGTCTACGAGCGAGCTAGCAATGCGGAACGGTTGGACAAGATGTTTCTGGAGGCTAAGGAAAAGGAGAAGTGACAAGTGCAAGGCAGTGAGTGACGGTGGTGGTTACTCCAACCATAAGAAGGGTAACTACAACCGTAGATGATCTTATTCTGGAGGTCCTAGCTATGGTAGTGGGTCACAGTATAGTGGTAAGGGGACTCGCAGTTACAGAAACGGTTCGGGACTGACCTGCTACAACTGTGGCGGAACGGGCCACAAGGGGTATGAATCCACTAGTGGCAATATGGGAGGATACAAGCGAGCTCAACTGAGCAATTCATTTAGATCCCAGAGTGTGGCTAGCAATCAGGTGTCGGGCTCGTGGGGTAATCAGAATAATTCCAATGGTGGGGGAGGATCATATTAGCGCCAGAACAATAATAATGGCAACCAGATTTCGGCTGCAATGTCGACTCTTTCAGCTAGTACAGTTCAAGGTGGTCAGAAGAGTAGCGGCAAGCTGTTCATGATGGACAAACAAATGGTGCCGGACGACACACAAGTTGTTACCGGTACATTTCTGATAAAGAACAAACCTACTTTCGTACTTTTTGATTCGAGAGTATCACATTCCTTTGTGTCTAGAAGTTATGCGTCGAGTTTGGGTCTGGGAACATATGAGTCTGCTAAGGATAAAGTGTTTATCCCATCAGTGAGGTAGTAAATTGTAACAAGTTGTATAAGTCAGTGTCAATGATTGTTGGAGGGGTAGATTTTCCTGTAAACTTGTTCGAGTTCCCTTTTGAAGGGTTCGAGGTTATAGTCGGGATGGATTGGCGGGGAAGGTATAAGGCAAACATAGACTGCCATTAGAAGAAGGTGTCATTGAGAGGACCCAAGGGTATTAGAGTGTCTTACCAGGGTTTTGTTGTGAGACTGAGGGTAAAGATCACTGCAGCCGTGACCCTTAAATCTTATTTGAGGAAGGGGTGTCCTATGATTTTGTGCCACATCCGGGATACTAGGATAAAAGAACCTTTTATATCTAGCATTCCGATAGTGGATGAGTTACTGGAGGTTTTTCCGGAGGAGATTCCAGGGCTACTGCCAAAGAGAGATATTGATTTCAGTGTCGAGTTGAAACCGGGAATGAGACCTATCTCTAAGGCTTCATACCGGATGGGACTGAAAGAGTTGGAGGAGTTCAAGAAGCAGTTGAGGGAGTTACTAGACAAGGGGTATATTCGGTCTAGTATGTCACCATGGGGCGCACCAGTTCTATTCGTTAATATGAAAAATGGGAGTCTGAGACTGTTTATTGACTATAGGGAGCTGAACCATGTAACCGTGAAGAACAAATATCCTTTGCCGAGGATTGACGACCTTTTTGATCAATTGACGGGAGCTAGAGTGTTCTCAAAGATAGATTTGAGATCGGGGTACCATCAGTTGCGGATCCGGGATGACGACATTCCTAATACAGCTTTCCGATCGAGGTATGGGCATTACGAGTTCGTGGTGATGCCGTTCGGGTTGACTAATGCGCCAACTGTGTTCATGGATCTTATGAAACAGGTCGTCAGTGAGTATTTGGACCGATTCGTGGTAGTTTTCAGTGATGACATTTGGGTCTACTCAAAGAATAAGGAGGAGCACGCGGAGCATTTGAGGATCGTTTTGCAGATTTTGCGAGGAAACCAACTTTATGCTAAGTTGTCGAAGTTTGAGTTTTGGCTTGAGAAAGTAGCTTTTCTGGGCCATGTGATTTCCAAAGAGGGTGTTGTTGTGGATCCTAGTAAGATTGTGGCCGTGTCAAATTGGGTAGCACCGAAGAATGTGGCTGAACTTCGGAGTTTCTTAGTTTTGGCGGGCTATTATCGTCGATTTGTAAAAGACTTTTCTAAGATCGCGAGACCGATGACAGAGTTGATGCGGAAACATACTATGTTTTGATGGGATGAGAGTTGTGAGCAAGCGTTCCAAACCTTAAAAGAGTGTTTGACCTCGACTTCTATCCTAGCCTTGCGAAGAGAGTGAGAATTTTGAGTTTTACACCGATGCTACGCAGTGTGGATTGGGTTGTGTGCTTATGCAGAATGGAAGAGTCATTGCCTATGTATCGAGACTGTTGAAGTCAGATGAGGTGAGTTACCTTACTCACGATCTGGAATTGGGCGCGATGGTATTTGCTTTGAAGATTTGGCGACACTACTTCTATAGGGCAACATTTAAGGTTTTTTCTTTTTTTAAGAGCTTGAAGTATGTGTTCATTCAGCGTGAGTTGAATATGCGTCAGAGGAGGTGGATGGAGATGATGGACGACTATGACGTGGAGATCGTCTATCATGGGGGTAAGGCGAATGTGGTAGCTGATGCGTTGAGCAGAAAGAGTGTACATTTCTTATGTACCGCGATGTCCTTGATGAAATTAAATGAGGAGGTGAGAAACATGGGTATTTACATGATCTGGAAGGGTTATACCATTAGTGACTTGACCGTGGAGCCGGAGCATTATGACATGATTCGTAACAAGCAGTTGGATGATCCTAAGATCCGGGCATGGAAGGAGATGGTGGAGAAAGGTACTAGTTCGAGATTATCAATCCATGCAAATGGGAGTGTTCAGTTCGATGATCGGTGTTGTGTTCCTAACGACAATGAATTAAGGAAGATAATTTTGACTGAGGCTCATTGTACTCCGTACTCCATCCATCCGGGTGAGGACAAGGTGTACAAGGACTTGAAGAAGACATTTTAGTGGCCAGGGATGAAAAAGGAAGTAGCAAATTTTGTGGCTCGATGTTTGACTTGTTAGAGAGTCAAAGGGGAGCAGCGGCGACCGAAAGGGAAGATCCAGTCACTGGATGTGCCGATGTGGAAATAGGAGTCGATTTCGATGGACTTTATTGTGGGGCTACCGAGATCGCAGAAGGGCAACAACATGATTTGGGTGATTGTCGACAGTTGACCAAGTCAGCTCACTTCATTGCAATGAAGGATACTTGAAGTAAGATCGAGTTGGAACTTTCTTATAGGAAGAACGTGGTGAAACTTCATGGTACACTAGAAGACATTGTTTCAGATCGAGATGCGAGTTTTATTTCATGCTTTTGGCACGAGTTGCAGGAATTGATGGGAACCACGTTGAAAATGAGTACAGCTTTCCATCCTGCTATGGATGGTCAGACAGAGCGGACTATTAATACTTTAGAGGATATGTTGAGAGCTTGTGTGATGGAATTCGGGTGTTCTTGGGAGGATTGTCTTGATCTAATCGAGTTCTCTTACAGCAATAGCTATCACACGAGTATTGACACAGTGCCATTTGAGGCCTTGTACGGGAGAAAATGTAGGAGTCCGGTGTGCTGGAATGATAGTTCAGAAGCTGTAGTTTTGGGACCACAATTGGTGCAGGATATGATTGAGCAGATACATCTGATTCGGCAGAAAATAAAAGCACCACAAGCCCGTCAGAAGAGCTTTGTGGACCTACATTGTCGGGATGTTGAGTTTCAGGTGGGTGACAAGATACTTTTGAAGGTGTCACCTATGCGAGGAGTGATGCGTTTCGGCAAGAGAGGTAAACTGAGCCAAAAGTTCATCGGTCCTTATGAGATTTTGGATAGGGTCGGGGAAGTGGCCTATCGTTTAACACTTATGCCGGCATTTGATCGAGTTCATAATGTATTTCATGTGTCACAAATAAGAAAATATGTCAGTGATCCGACACATATACTTGAGGCGGAGATGGTCGAGTTAGATGAGGCACTCACCTATGTTGAGGTGCCCAAAGAGATATTGGACCGGAAGGTACGCAAGACTATAACCGGTGAAACTATGCTGGTTAAAGTGTTGTGGACTAATCACAACGTAGAGGAGGTCACTTGGGAGACGGAAGAGTTTATGAGAGAGCACTATCCGCACCTTTTCGACTAGGTATGTTTGGTTACGAGGATGTAACCTTATTTCTTTAGGGGGGTAGGGGAGATGATCGCATAGCGTTTTAGATACTTATTGTTAAGATTTGGAGCCATTCTAAGTACTCATTGTTGTTATTTTGTGTAAGTTTTGTCTTGTGGGGGAGATTGTTGGTAGTTTTGTTAGGGACTAGTTGGGTTAAGGGTGAACTTTGAGGACGAAGTTCGTTCCTAAGGGGGAGAGATTGTAATACTCCTTATTTCTGTGTCTTGGGACTCGATCGAGTAGGGAGTACTCAATCGAGTGTATCATGTATTCGACCGAGTACGTTGTACTTGACCGAGTACTTTGTCGAGGCAGACTTGTTTGGCTATTGAAGTGTGTCTACTCGGCCGAGTACGCGAGGTACTCAATCGAGTAGGCTTCACTCGGTCGAGTGCTTTGTGTACTCGATCGAGTGCATGTTTATTTTACAGAAACCGAGCAGTTAGATTAAGGTGATTATATATACTATTCATTTGGCACTAAACATTTCAGAAGCCTCATTTTACTCCTAATCACTCCCTTAATCACCCTAATCACATCTTAGCTAGGCTTGGCTTATTCGATCGTCGGGATCCCTCTCTGGCACACTCTCACT
>JAOWBH010018149.1:0-16090 GCA_028566215.1 Silene coronaria
TGTATAAGAGACAGGGAGCGAACTGGTAATGGGGTAAGGAATGCGCGGAAAAAATTGGAAAATTTTAACTAAATATTTTGAAATTTCCCACCGTCAGCGGGGACGATCGCCACTACTAGCCCCCCTCTAAATCCGCCACTGTATATATACAACCTGTAGGTCTCCTAAGAGGCCGTCTCCCCGTCTCCCGCTAAATTAATGGGAGACTTAACCTGGAAAATATAAATTAAATAATTCTCTCCCCTCATCATGTGCGAGGTCTCTCAATATTGATTATTGAGAGACCGTCTCTCTTAAATTTTTGTGTTTATCTAATTTAAAGAATAGTTACGCAATAAACTTATTATCAGACCGTCTCGATATCAAGTGACCAACCCAAAACCCTAATCATAAATTGGTGAGTCAGCTAGCTATATTTGAAAGACTAGTAACGAGCTGCTTTTTCCCGCCTCCTAGGTGGCTTCCTCGTTACATGAAGGGTTATTTAAACAATATTAATTTTTTTATTTCATTTATTTAATCTCACTTTATATCAACTTTTCTCTTGTATAAAAGGCAAAGAAGAAAATTTCAATTCTACCTCACCAAAAGCAACAAGGACTACTATTTACATACACCTACATTATTATCGTCTCGATTATTTTGTCTTTCAAATTCGCGCAATTTTAATTGCACGGGTTGCTCAAGACAGAATCGAATTAATTGAATATTCAAAGCTAAATCTTCGAATTAAGGATGATGTCGTTGGAAGAGAAGGTGTTCAACTTGGTGCCATCCTTAGTAATGTTCATAATGGAAGGATGCACCATCGCCTTAACAATCACGGCCAAATCCGCCATGAATGCCGGAATGAATCAATTTGTGTTCGTGGCATATACCAATGCCCTATCGTCCGTCCTCCTCCTATCCTATTCTCTAATCTTTCATCGCGAAAGGTAAAATTCTTGTTAATTGACGTATTATATATTACTATTACTATGTATATACTCCCTCTGTCTCATTCATTTATTTTTTAACTTTTTTTTTAATTTTTTGCGAGAACTATTTCAATCAAATTTGATATTTTGCTAGAATATTTGATAACATCTACTCGTTCTGTTTTAGTTATTTATTTGTTTACTTTTTTCTATTGATTATGAAAATTATTTTAGTTAAGTTAAATTAATACACTATACCACCAGTTGTAATCAGTTGTGTGGTGTATAACCCAAGTTCTGTACTGAAGTTTTCGATTTTTATTTTAATCTAAGTTATAGTGTAAAGTTTCTTAACTCACCCACTTAAGTAAAAAAAAAAAATTAACTTTAAACAACTCAGGAAAATTACACAAAAGTTCGATTAAATGTATGATGTTGTACAATGCTTATTATACAACTGGTGATATGATAGTATTTGTGGTAAACAAATTACGAGAAGGTCAGATCGTCTCAGATGTAGTAGTGAGTATATGATTTTATGATCAAAATAATAAAGTCATCTAATTATAGTTTTTTTTTTTTTTTTTGAGTAGTATGAAGGGAATTTTCAACTTCAAGCTTATGTCGAGATTCTTCTTGCTTGGTCTAACGGGGTAAGTTGACTTTATTTGTATTTTATCCAATCTCTATATGAATATGTGCATACATGCTTCATTGCACGTACACTACTAAATACCATGCAACCACCCATGCATGTTTGCACGATGCATCTAACTTCAATCCGTGCGACTGTCGTATGATGTGATTAAGGAAAATTGAGTATTTTTTAAATTAAAAGGTACTAAAAAGTACGATCATTTTATGTTAAAAACTCGACAATTTTATTTTGCCAGCGCGTCATACAACAGTTGCAAAGCATAATTGAGTATTTTACAGACTATTTTATACTAAAATTATTGATTATATGTGTGATTGTAGGGTAACAATAGCACAAAACCTTGCATTTACGGGACTACGTGAAAGTTCACCTATTGTTGTGTGTGCAATGGGTCTTTTGCTTCCATCCTTTCAGTTCTTCCTAAGTATCATACTAAGGTAAACTACCAATTCTTCAAATACTTACTTTACAGATTCTTATTTAAGACGGACATATATATTTTAAACTTAAAACGGGTCAATACATAAGTAAAACAAAAGTAGAATGTACTGAGATTAGCAAAAAAATTATCCCATTTATGTAGTGCAAGTAGGATGTTATTTGACTCATTTTAATCTTTAAACGGATATATCTGTTTTAAGAGAGACCTACTTTATTTGTCATCAGAAGCGTGATTATTATGTTGGATGATATGTAGTACCATATTTACCTTAAATTTAAAACGGGTCAAATAAACTAAATAAAAAGTAGAATAAACTGAGATTAGCAAAAAAAAATTATCCCATTTATGCAAGTAGAATGTTATTTGACTCATTTTAATCTTTAAACTGATATCCATCTTAAGAAAGACCTACTTTATTTGTTATCAGAAGCGCAATTGTTATGTTGGATGATATGATATTTACTACCATAAAGCAAGTACAATGTAGAGGATAATAAGAGGGCATCATCGAATAATATCGAGATTCAGTATCATCCTCTCAGAATCTCCCATAATCACATTCCCTTACATTTGGTCCATAATAAGTTGGTATCAAAATCATTATTATTATTATCAATGTAGCTATTTCATTTTCCTTTTAGTGCGAAACAAGCTAGCAACCTTAACTTTACAATGATGTGGGAAATCCAAATATGCAACCTAGCTTTTGGTATTTAGAAAAAAGAAGCAAAAAAATACAAGCAAACTGGACCATTTCAGATATACAAAAATTAATGGAAAATGATATTTATAATATTTTAAACAAATATTGGCCTCATGATTGGTTGATAAAATTCTTGGATTCTTAAGTCTTTTATTCCGTGTCGTATTGTAGAATATACTAATTGGTTTGATTCTGTTTAAGGTGTGTACCATATCTCATAAATTGTTACTTACTTGTCATCACATCACTCACACGTTATCTTCTATCGCTTGGTCTGTCTTAGGACGGTTATATCTGTTTTACTTGTGTAAAACGCGTTAAATATTACTCTATATAAGTGGATGAGACAAGAAATTGTCATTCCTTAGGACATTATTCCCTCCTATTCATATTAATCTTCCCTTTTTATTTTGGCACAAAGATTAAGGAAACACGCTATCCCACCATATAATTAAATTTGGACCACACAAACACACTATCCCACCATACAATTAAATTTGGACCACACAAACACTTACCAAAAAAGAAAATAGGGAAGATATTGTGAATAGACGGAAATGGAAATAAGGAAGGTTATTATGAATAGGAGGGAATATATTTTTTTTTTGTCCAACTATCTATTTGACCTATTTTATTATTATTTAAAACAGAAATAATAATAAAATAGTTTTCCTTATTATTGACTTGTGATATTTAACTATACAAAACAAAACTTTTTATTTTTTTATTTTTTTCAATTTTAAATTAGCGAATAAATTACAGATGTTAACTAGTTGATAAAGTTACGTTAGATAGATGATTGCTCCGTTGTATCTTCTTTTATTATGAAAAACCATTAGTATGTCACCGGCTAAATATTTAGTTTTAGTTTAACCATACCCATTATTGTTATAGATGTTAATTTTATTAATATAATCGGTGGTAGATTTAGGGGCGACTAGTAGAAACGCACGTGAGACTTCGAAATTTTTAGTTTAAATTCTTGTATTTTTTGTCGATTTTTCTTTAATGAAGTTATCAGTCTGTCACTCTGCCCCAATTGAGATTTTTCGCCCCTTCTAACGTCGAATTCTGGTTCCGCCACAGAATATGATCTAATAGTCCAAATCTTTTTTAAGAACCTAATAGTTGAAAATTACCAATTTATAATCAAATTTTTTGTTGTACATAAATTAGGAAATCAAGGTTGAATATATCAAGCAGAAGCACAAAAGTGAAGCTACTTGGAGTTATAGTATCAATAATTGGGGCTTTAACAGTGGGTCTACACATGGGCCCACCAATTCTAAATGGGCCAATATTTCACCCAAAAATGCTTGGAGGCCCAAATCCATTCTTTGTGTTTGTGACTACCACTAATGAATGGATGTTTGGCACCTCTTTGCTTGCTGCTGCTACTTTCTCTGTTGCAATTTGGAGTATCATTCAGGTAAATAATATTTACTCTTTACCTTAATTATGGGAATATTAATTCTTAGGTAAAAAAAATGAGTAAAATCAATAAGTCATGCTTAAGACGGGTCAAATACTACCTGATGGTGGTAAAAAAAAAATTACATTTACTAGGTCACTTGACATGTAATTAGGTATGTATTTGACCCGGCTTAAGCTTAAGACGGATAGTGACCGTCCTAAATGAGAATTTGTGGAGCGCAGTAGTAACTCATTTAGAAAATAGGGTCCTATCGGTGATAGTGGCCCCGTTTGTTAAACAATATAGAGTGAAAGTATTAGAATTCGGCCTAATTAGTAGATTGACCAATTATCTACTAATTTCATGTGTTCGGTAAAAGACACGTGCCTTGGTAGATACCCATCAGATTATTACTATCAGAAGCAGATTGGTCAAACAGATTATAAATGATATATTTGATTGATATGTTTGGTTCAAGCTTAGCATGTGACGCATTATTACTAGCAGAAGCAGATTGGTCAAACAGATTATAAATGATAGATTTGATTGACATGTTTAATACAAGCTTATGACTCGTCACAGACTAGAATTTGCAAGTCCAGTTTATGGAAGTGGAACTATTTTGTGAATTGTGACTCTATTGATATATGTCATGTCTAGTTGTAACGAAAAGTGACTTATGACATCAGGTTTCCACGTTCGCAAAGTTTCCTGACATGATGGTAATAGTAACATGTTATACTATATTCGGAACGGTACAGACGATTTTTGTGGATGTCGTTGCTAATGGTGATATCAATGCCTGGAAATTAAAGATGGATTTGGAGCTCCTAATTATCGTCTTAACAGTAAGCAATTTAAATTCTTAATCTTGTAATAACATGTATTAGAATCGATATATTAATAATGACACACGTTAGAAAAACAATATTATTAATAACCAGTACAAAACAATGTAGGCATTATTTGGGACATTAGTCCGGAGCCGAGTCCAGGCATGGTGCATGAGTTTAAAGGGTCCGATGTACGTAGCCGAGTTCAAGCCTCTCGGGTTATTTTGGGCTTGCCTTATCGGACTTAGCTTATTTGGGAGCAGTCTTCACTTTGGAAGGTAATTTTTCGAACCTCTTTAATTAAAATTAAAATATCTTTTTAATTTCAAATCCTGGTTCCAAAACTGCTCATTATCGACTGGTGATTTATAAATTTATTTCGTCTTGCTAACTTATATTGTTTTATATGCAGTGTAATTGGGACTGGCATAGTCGCAATGGGATATTTAACCGTGCTATCGGGAGTAAAGGAAGACTCGAAACTACCGGTCCAAGACAATAATCCTATAAAACCTCGACCAACGATCTATAATACCCTCAAGACTCCCTTTTTACCAAAAGATTCAGTTGAATTAGTGTGAAAAATAAATAAATGAGGCAAATGTGCAATAAAAATCAGACAAAATCATGCAGGTAAACTATTTATTTACTTGGTTAAGTTACGATAAAATAACGTAAAATCATTCAAATAAAAAAGACGTTTATTATTGCATTTGCAATGGGTCGGGTTGGTGGAGGTTATTTACGGCGTGAGACTCCGAGAGTCTGGTCTTGAGACTATGCTCGAGAAATAGGAATATACATCGGATGTACTACACTACTACCTCAGACTTCATTAGTTGTTGAGTTTATATGTATTTTTTTTGAGCTTTTGAAAGTTAGAAGTTTCATTTTAATTTTTGCCGTCAACACAATCAACTTAAACTAAGTTTATATGTAATGTTTTTGAGTTATATATTGTAGTTTTTTTGAGCTTTATATTGCTAGATGTATCTTTTTGATTAATTTTTTTCCTCGATTTTTTTTTTTTTCAGCTTGTTTATGTGAAATCATGGATTATTATTAAACAACAAATTATCTCCAAGGATATTCAAGGGCATTGCTAATGAAGATTGGATTATGAAGCATAAATATAATTTAAATCCATGCATGTTATTGTGAATGTTTCTTGTTGTATACAAAAGTACCCGTATGTACGTATTAATATGTACCATTTTTTTAAAGATTGTACAATAGTTTCTCCATAAGCTTATTGAGAGACCGTCTATCAAGAGACCTATTATTACGTATATCAAGCCCAAATTTTTATGGGGTAATTGATTATAAAGTAATGAAGCAAGCATGCATAATGATGAGATTATTGTATCAAGGATATTTCACATTTTGTTTATCTTAATTAGACCTTCTTTGTATGAATTGTATCCTTTCTCAAATAAGAAGTGCTCCAAAATTGAAGTTGTATGATGATTTTCGACCTATATAAATGTCACATATGAAATATATTAAATTAAGTACGTTCTGTTGATTAAACACGACAATCTAATTTTGAACTTAAACGACTCCAAAATAGTTCTGTGTACTTGTGTGTGTGAGTAATTAAGTATGTTATATTAATTAAAGACGGTGAATCTCCTACATACTAAGAGAATAAAAAAGCTTACATGTTTTCCCTTCAAAATGCAGTATCTTAATTAAGGAAAAATAATGTAATTACATTTTCTTTCATTTAACTTTTATCCTTCTATAACATAATATTTTCATGAAACTATATTGTTTTTATCAAGCTCTAAACTATAACTGTGCAGACTAGCTAGCCAACCGTGGAGTGTCTCAAAATCAGCAACTAATGCTTACTGAACCGGATAGTATACCGAGGCAGCTCTTTATGTTGTTGCAACAAGACATTGGTGGTGTTTCATGGCCTAGAATAGTTCCTTGTTAATTCTGTTTTTGTGGGTCGGTTTGTGTTTAGTTGTTACTATTTATTTCTGGGTTTTTCCACCTATTATTACCAAAAAAAAATCAAGCTCTAAAATATAATTTTTTAATTTAAAATAAACTAAATTTGGTATGAATCTATAAGTTACAAATTGCTAAATCTTTAAGTTAATGTTATGATAAGAGAATGATTTAATGCATACTTACTCCATATAAATCATAATTATAAACTGTTATAATAATTAGTTTCATGATAAAAAAAACATTCATTACAAAATCCGAGAAATTCTATAAAAAAATCATTATCTTCGAGTTAAAAAATATACGTTCATAAAAAAACACATTTCATGACATTACTCTTTTTTTTATTAGTTTTACCTATTGATTATTTACTCATTTCAAAGTACATCGAGATAAAATTTGAAACTTAACAAGCTGCCAATTTCATATATTGAGTAATATATAAAAGTAAAAATCTAAAAATATCGTGCATGCATTGCGCGGGATCTAAACTAGTATTCTAATATCATCATAACATCAAATTTAATTTGGGTTTTTCTAAAATGTGCCCTAACGGCACATGCTAAGGAGGTTTAAATGGAAAGTTTTATCATAAATATCATGCAAAAATTGAAATATCAATGCACTTTTTCAGATTCCGATTCCATAATTTTGATAAAACTTTGTATTTAAATCTTCTTAACATGTGCCCTTATTGCACATTTTAGAAACGAATTAATTTATCAATGACTAAAAGTGATAACAGATGATAGCACGTCAGTGTACAAACTACTACGATTAGCCATATGTAATGTTTGTATGAGATTTAGTGTGAAAATAGAACCTAATTTTGTTGATTTCACATTCATTCAAACCTCTTAGAACAAGAGTTAGTTCAATGGTTTTTTTTTTTTTTTTTTTTTGGTGCAAAGAGTTAGTTCAATGGGTGATAAAAGTTTTATAACTACAACTATTACGTTAGGGGTTCTATTCTTATTGACGTTATAAGTGTGCTCATTTGAAAAAAGAAACATTCATTTAAACTTGTGGGTCTATATATGTTAACAATTAGAAGTAAAGATATTTGATTTTATACATGAATAATTATTTGATTAATTAATGCGGTGCACCTCATTCGTACAATAAAGTGATAATAAATTAAGTGTATCTACGAATTTCTCACCCTACGACAATCTAAATTGGGTAAATTTCATCGATATTTTCATTAATTATGGTAAAAATAAGTTCATATTTGAACATTTTTCTAAAATACAAGAGTATTCTGTAAATCATTTCATGTTTCGATTATTAATATATGCCCTCAAATCACGTGTTAGAAAATCTGTATCTAAATGTATCATTTTATCATAAGATTATAACGTAAGTATGGCATTGAATTCTTCAACGTAAACTAGGGAAGAAATTGATATTTCCAATATTTCCAATATTTAACAAACTTGTTTTAATGCAAGTGTGGAAACAAATTTTGTAATCTTCCTAATTATTATTACCAATTTAAATTAAGAATTTCACTATAAATTACGCCTACTCTAAACCTAGTTTATAAACCAAATACATAACAAAAAAAAATCAGTCTAAATTACAAATTAATTAAATACAAAAAAAAAAAATGAACAAGTTAATTTCTTCAGTAGGAATTGCAATTGCAATTTTTAATTTGTTGTTATGTTTTCAAGTAACTTATTCGAAGGTTTATCGGGTTGGAGACGGGTTATGGGCACCGGGTGGTGACTACGCGAAATGGGCGAAAGGAAAGACCTTTGTTCAGGGCGATACACTTCGTAAGTTTTTAATTCCGTCACAATTATTTGTTTATCTTTATTTAAAGGTATAAATTTTACTTAAGTATATGTAATTTGTAGACTAATATACGATCAAATCCTAATTTTATGACGTTTTTATGCTAAATGAGTCACAAATGAATATTCAAATCATATAAAGGTCCAATTCATAAAAGTTCGTTTAATGCAAAATTCATTTTTCCATAAGTTCACATTATATAAGTTCAGTTTAGATCGTAAAGTCGATCAAGAAAAGTTCTTAGAGGAAAAGATTGCAAATTTTGGATCTCAGCATTACTACTATTTAATTTTTGATATAAGTTTAGCCTGGTCCATTTGGTTTGGACCGAAGCTAAGCTATCTTGGACCGACCCAGCCAGAAAACCAATTTTTCAAAAAAAAATGAGGACCATGGTCCGAACCTAAATAATTTCATTCTGATGATTTGGCCCGATCCATTTTTCTATCCCGAACCTAACCTTATTCACCCTAGTATCAAGTCTCCATACCACCCTTTCACATACACTCATCAGTCATCATACTCGGTAGTCGATACCACATCTCATGGTACTACCACCCTCTCACATGTTTTCATGAGAGGTGGTACCGCAACTTAATTCTAGGGCTGAACATCAATCCAAGACCAAACCGGACCGGACTAAAAGCCGAAAATAAAAAATTTAGTGGACCAAATTAAAGACAGGACCTAAAGCTTGAAAAACTGAGGACCGAGAACCGGACCAAAATAATTCGATCTAGGTTTGGTCCAGACCAAATGATCCAGTCAGGTCCCTTTTTCTGATCCCTCCCTAATTTTGCTCACCCCTACTTAATACTATCGAGTACCGACGACATTAACTCATCTTTCTTATATGTTTACACTTACTTTGTTTTGTAAGGGGAAAATAAAGGTGTAAATTATTGACTGGAACGGAAGGAGTAATTTTTTAATTTGGTGTATTGTGTTTGCTAGTATTTCAATATGGAGAAGGATATAGTGTGGATGAAGTGACAGAAGAAAATTTCAAGAAATGCAATTCAGAAGGTTCAATATTTAAAGCATTTGACGGCAACACTTCAATACCTCTCAAAAAGCTTGGTGCACACTACTATATTGGACAATTTGAAGAATGTCATGATGGAATGAATCTCACAATTGTTGTTAAAAAAACAGGATTACTAATGTAATGTACCAAAATTATATGTTTAACTAATTAAATGGGATGTTTAATGTGGTCTTTTTCGTATAATAATAGCGATAATCGCTTGGTTATTTATAAAACCGTCTCAAACTATAAAGTAACTACGAAAATGGCACTTTCGGTTTTACTGCTAGACATTTTAGCTCCATTTTCATTAGAAGTAGCAGAATGTCGATGCGTTTGCCTTAGAAGCGATCCAAGAAAGAGCCCCTGCATGAGCAATTATGTGGGAGTAATATGAGTTATGACCCGAGGCTTTGCCTTCTAGGTTTCGAGGTTGTCACCTTGGTAAAAAGGGTGGCTTACCTGGTGTGTGAATTGTGATCGACTATTTTAACTTCCAGGCCCTGCAGAGCAAATGTACAGACATTTTGATCGACTTTTTGAGGGAAACTGGTGAACATCAATCCGATTTGCAACAGTTATACCCAAAGAATACATAAGTAGATCATTGAAGATTTGAAGGTATGAATACAAGAAATACAAAACTGCTAAGTGTATCCAACACTAAGCAACCAATTAAAGAATCAAACTGCTAAATCTACAGGACATTTGATCATGCATTGGGAAAAATTTGCATACAAGAACGTGTCGGAAAGCTTCGTCTTGGTCTTGTATATATGCTACATTCCCATATATTTTATAGAGTACTCCTGCCAGTGCTGGAAAATATAACAGCTCTAACCTTCGGATGCTTGTACTGCTTCGCCCATATTTCCATCACCAGATCAATATATGGAGTGCGTGTTACTACTATGATACATCAAATATAAGGAGAGACAAAGAAGGGCAAGTCAACAAGAAGCCTCAACAAATGACAAGCCTCTTTCTTTGCAGTTCATAGTCGCCTAGTCGGTATGTGTTTGCTTCAGTTGTTCATCTCATTGATGATGTGTGCCATCTCTTCATAATATCAAACATGATCTCATTCCATGTATCAATCGGTCCTGGCAAGCACCAATGCACACAATCGTTTTGAACCCGTTCCTTGATCCCATCGGCAAATGGGTTAGGATACATATAAGGACCTGGATGACCATCGGCCCTTAACATTGCTAGTTTGGTCACATCCAATGCGGCTACCCTAACATTAGGTACACTATTTTGATCACTATTTAACAAAGCCTTAGCGTTTTCTACTTCTGCGACCTCTACTTTCCTCATCTTAGCATCCATACCTTCAAGAACCTTCTCGTCTTCTGTGAATGGCTTTGTTCTAGAGCAAGCTCCGAATTTATCCCAATCTCCTTCGAAATGGTGTGGTGAGAATGTGGTAACAATCACGTTAATTTTATTGCCTTGTAAGTTCTTTCGTTCAACTATTCCCTTGAGAGTGGTGTTAAAGGCCTTGCCAAATACGTCAAAGAACTCAACCTCGGTACAGTTCTCGCTCTCAACAGAGTGGCATCCAAGGACTGAATCCCCGTCAAAGTACATAGCAGGATGTAAATACCAATGCCCAATCGACAATACTACCATATCAATCGTGTCCAAGTCCGACGCCCACCTCTCATCAACAGAATCAAAGTACAACTTGTTATGATTCAGCTTACCGTCATTTGTCTTCTCGAAACCCTTAACAAGGAAAGGTGACCAGTATATAGAAACATTGGCATTATGAGAAGGGAAATGCCATCTCCTAAACTTATTATCATTCCCGTTTGTGTACACCAAATTAGGAGGAGAAACAGACGATAACATGCATAGCAACGATTCTAACTGATTTCTTGCCATAGAATCTCCTACAAAAGCCAAATGTTTCCCTTCAATAATCCGCAAAAATGATTCCGGATCAAACCTTTGAAGATCACACTGCCTAGGTTTCCATTTCCAGTAAAGATAACCCGTATCAGGCCTCCCATGGCCCATGCAATTCTGCCCATCCTTAATTGTTCCACAACTCGAACCGTTGTACAATGGACCCTTTTTGTCTTCAACCCACTCACCATTAGTGTAATCACATGTTGTCGGTGTTTCAATTTTTTTCCTTTCCTGTGAAACCCCATTTCCATTTTCGGTTTCTGCTCAAAAGAGAGCGATAAAAATAAAATCTTTAGGATGTAATTTTCGGAAACTTATGATGTTACACTCGAACAGAACACAAGGTAAAACAGTAAAAGATCTCACCTTTAGTTGATAATGATGCTGATGAATCTACAACTTCTTGTTCTTCAACATCATTTCCTGTTCAAAACCAACAAATTTCACAACTGCCCATGTAACTTACAGCACAAAAATTGCAGAATATCGCAACTACCGTAACCACAACATTCATCTAATCACAGATATCTACAAAAGATCTCACCTTTAGTCAATAATGACGCTGATGAATCTATAACTTCACGTTCTTCAACTTCATTTTCTGTTCAACATAAACAAATTTCACAACTGCCTGTAATTTAAAGCACAAAAATTGCAGAATATCGTAACTGCTGTAACTACAAGTCTACAACATTCATCGAATCACCGAGATCTACAAAAGATCTCACCTTCAGGAAGTGTTTTAGCTGGATTCAAAACCCGATTTACAATCCCCTCTTCTGCTCAAACCACACACACAAAGAACTACTTAAGTCAATTTCAACACCTAAAATATACTGAATAACAAATATAGCTCCCATTGACTTCTCGATTACTCCATCCGTCCCAATCATTTGTTTACTTTTGATTAAAATAATCCGTCATAAGGTAAACAAATGATCCCGACTGAAGGAGTATTATTTTTCAACAACAGAAAGAAAGCTTAAAACAAAAGATCTCACCTTTATAAGGCACTTGGTTAGAATCTGATACCCCATTTTCAGTTTCCTTTTCTGCAACAAAAATTGATCAACATCTCACAAGTGTCATTAACAATTCCAAACCTAAAATTACACAAAATATACGGGTGACGGGTGTATCACATTATCGTACACCCTAGCCAATTAGAAAATTGAAATTAACAACATTGCACATAATAACTAAAGCATAATCTAACTAAACAGGTGTACGATGACATGGTACACGGGAAGTATCTAACTCTTTTCAGATCTACAATCAGTCAAAAACACCAAGAATTCAGCAAAAAATACTCTTACTAAGCATTAATTAAAGCACAACTTTCATAATAATAACAAAAACCAACAAAAAATTAAAAGAAGTTGACTTTAGATTACACAACCAACTAAAAAAACCCAATAATATCCGTCTTAAACATGAAACGGGTCAAATAGATAGATAACACAAAAATTAATAAACTTGTCACATTGTCCAATCTAAGTAAATGGGATAATACTGAACCGTTTTAAATTTAAGACGGATAATGTCATAAGACCAAGATCATACCTTGAGGAATCAATGGAGAATCATTAGAGAAGTGATTAACAGAAGTAGAATGTGGAAAATGAGAAGGGTACAAGTAAAATCTAAGAAGAACAATAGGAAGAATTGCAAGAAGAACATAAAGTAATAATTTTTTGGTTAAAGATTGAGGTTTTTGAGATTTCCAAGAATTAATTGAAGTACCCATTTCTTGTTTTTTCTTTGATTTTTCAGGGTTTTTTTCTTGAATGTTTTTTGCTAAAGTTTTGAGCTTTCTACATACAATGCTCAAGGAAGAGAGACCATACCTTTTGTTCATCCTTTTATTAGAGGGGAAAAGTTGTAATCATTAGCTTTAATAAAGGTTTTTATGAATAAATAACAAAGGTGATTAGGAATAAATAAAAAATACTTCCTCCAATTCTCAATAACTTTCCCTATTTTCGTTTTTGTCAATTCACAATATCTTCTCTGTTTCTTTTTTTTGTATATGGGATAGTGTGTTTTGTGTGGTCCAAATTTAATTGCATGTGGGGTAGTGTATTTTGCGTGGTCTAAATTCACTTTCTTATTTTTTGTGTAAGGAAGGAATAAAGAAGGTTATTAAGAATTGGAGGAGTAAAATATTTATTTTTTTCCTTGTTATTAGGGAAATTGGTCTAAGTTGAAAGGGAAATGGGGATAATTATGATGATAAAAGTGATTTTTTATTTAGAAAAAAAAGAGTATTTTGGTAAAATTGGGTGAAAAAATAAAACATCCAAGAACTTAATTGAAAACTGGAATGGTAGCTTAAGCGGTTTAGCTAACTGAAACACTAGTTAGTTCTACAACTAGATGGAAATTAAGTGCCAATAAGTTATAAGATAATCGATGTTCTTAAAACTACTTGCAATGTAGCAGAAGTTTGGAAATTAAAATGACTTATACAGACAGGGTTTTATTAGGAAGTAATTATAAGAGGTAAAAAAAAAAGGAAGATAAAAGAGTTTATGTTAACTTATTTCTTATTATATTATCCTAAGTAGCTTTTTTTTACAAGTTAGCTTGTTTGTTAAATGAGCTACCTTCAAATATTTACACCAAAATAGGCTAACTATTCGGTCAAATAGACTAGATGAAATGCCGTGTCAAACATAGCAAAAGTCATGACCTTAAGCTATATTGTGGCGGTTAAACGTGCTTATCGAAAAGTAATTAGCATTATGATTGATAACATCTCGAAAATTACTTATAACGGGCAAGAGTAGTTCTTAAATGTGATGGAAACATTATTGAAAAGCCAAATGTTGGTATTTTGGGTCGATATATAGTCTAACGAGTTATCATGAGTATTTTCTTTAATCTGATATGCAAATAATATTTTCTAACTTTCCACATTCATGACAACTAACCATTACAAGTTTACAATGTATGATTCAGTAATTTATTAACAGCGAAATGAATACATCTTTCTTTTTTTTTAACTAAAGTCAATATAACCAGATCTAATATGAAACTAATCGGAATCTATTAAGCTTAATAATATGTTAATTATACCATAATAATCTCAATTCAAGACAAAGCATGTTACCATCCCAATTTCCAACTTCAATAACAAAAATTGGATCTATTTTTTTTTAAGGTAACACTCTAATATCCGTCACAAGCTTGTGACAGGTGAAATATCACTCACATGGATAGATAAGACAAAAGTAGAATGTCTAAGGACTCGCAAATCACTTTTCTTTAATCTTTATAAACTCATGTGAGTTTTATTTAACTCATCACAAACTTATAACGAATATTGTTCAAATGAGAATTTGTGAAACCTCTAAAGACTAAACCTTCCCTTAATACGAATATAATTTGTACGGACATTATTGATTATACGACCCTTAATAATAATAATAATAATAATAATAATAATAATGTAAACATCGCAATCGGCATAAATGACTAGGGAAACATAAGACGTGATTGCTCGCACATCACCGATTTTGTTGTTTCTACGCGTCTGCCGTCGTTTTCATTAATTAATTAAATAATAATATAATTATGTTTTTCTTTTAGAGAAACAATATATAGAGTAATTAATTTTAATATATAGTTGAATGCATGTATAATTTGTGTGGTCCACATAGGGAATATAGACACGAATTCTTACCTAAATGACGGTCCATAAATATAGCAGATTATTTATATAGATATGTTGACTTGTGTAGAGTAAATGTCGTCCTATAAGATTTGGAGAACATAAATAAATGTTGATTTTTTTTTTATTGTGTTTTTTTTAACCTCAACTGTGTTTATTTAATTGAGGTATTTCATTTTTTTGTAAAAAGTATATATGATAAATTGCAACGATAAGTGTAGGTTAACATGACCATTTCGGTCCGGCCATTTCGAGTTTCTCAAATTTTTGGGTTAGTTCGGGTCGGGTCAGTCATTTCGAGTTATGGGTCTATTTCGAGTTGCTGACCGGGTCTGTTTCGGGTCAAGCAAGTTGGGTTATTTTCGGTCAGGTCATTTTCGGTCAATGATTAGGAGAAAAAAAAAGGCATTTCAAGTCTTTTGGGGTCAATAAAAATTATATTTTGTCGGGTTATTTTCAGGTTGAGTGGTTTCGGGTCGGGTCAATTATGGGTCAATGAAAGCTCGGGTCGATTCGGGTTTCGAGTGTGGCAGTTTGGTCAATTTTGGATCTCGAAACAGCCTTTTCGGGTCGGATTGATTTTGTCAGGTCTATTGATCAACACCTAAATTGTAACACCCCCATTTATTAAGGAGCCTTTAGCAAGACAATCTCAAATAAATAGGACTGTTACCATCTCGGTTTCCCGAGGTAGTGAATAACAAAGTAAAACAAACCAAAGTACTTTAAATTAAAACTTTAATAATG
>JAOWBH010018369.1:0-10894 GCA_028566215.1 Silene coronaria
TTCTACAGCTGATGCAGCTAATGAAAATTGCATTCATTTACTGATCACTGCGGCCTGGTATTTTTCATGAGTTTCTCATTTAGGAAACTGGTGATTGAAATTTTGGTCGAACTTGTTATTTGTAATTCTGTGTTTGATTACATGCCAGGTAGTTTTACAGTCGAATATGTATAACATCCTAAAGCCATGCTATCATGACCCCGGCACAAAGTGTGTTCAACACTGGTAGCTTCAGGACATTAGGAGAAACTGCGAGACCTCTTCCTGTGAGGGTTAGATAGTTTGGCTGTGCTTGGCCTCTGACAGTTCCGGTGAGCCGGTGAGAGCTGAATTTGTTCCTACTTGGCCTCAGCTTTCCAACTGTCTTAACTTGTCATGCTATGTAAGTTAATTTAAAATGTTTGTGGTATCATCCTTGATACACCCTCGAGTCAATAGGCTTGGAAACGTGACAAGTTTTAGAGAAGGGGTATGTGAGAACTGAGAAGAGTAAATCTGTAAATGCGTCAAATGAATAGATAGTGCTAGTGGTTGATTATTGGAACTCACATACTTCAAATATAGCGCTGCGAATGAATGGAGGGTATGATACTATGATATTTTTACGCTAAAAAACGATTTGTAAGGTTTATGTTTGCTGAATTATCATTGTTCAATTTTCATAGCACTTGGGTGTTAAGCTTGTATGTAGGATTTATGGGAAAGTCTAGTGAATACCTGTTATGTGTTACTGTCTGATTGATAGGAGAAACTTCAGAAATTTAATGTATTCAGGCCATTACATTATTTCGATTTTCTAGAGTCGAGTATGATGAAATAAAGTAAAAAAGGTTGCAGAAATTTGGCTGCCTTACCTCACCTTAGGCAGGATCATTTGGAAATTGAAACATTGGTCCTTTGTTTGAAAAGCATGCTCTGGTGCGCCAATTCTTAGCGAGGCATTTGTAAAACCACTTTTAGGCGCCTTGATGCACTTTATGAAAAAGGCGGTAGCAACTAGCATGACTCACTATATGAAAATTGAACTTTATTTACGGAGGTACTATTTTTTGACAGTTTCAACAGTGATTCATGTCATCTAACCCCTAATTAATTTGGATTAAGGCTTGCAAGGCTCAGTTTTTGTTGTTGCTCGACAACGGCACAATCTATTGACCTTTATTAGTTATTCTCTGATGTACCAGGGAAGTGGGACTTAGCAGCTGTGCACAGACAAGATTAGCTGCGGCTTCTAGATACTGGCAGCGTGATTGACTACCACAGAAACCTCATTCAACGGGGCTACCGGGTTTCCATATACAGGTATTGTTTCTAATTTCTGGACTAATATATTTTCTCCGTCATACCAAGAAAGTGTTGTGAAAAGTGGTCTGATATGTTGTGAAATTGTAATGACATTAACAAGATCATTTGTTCCTTGAATATATGACAGCGGAGACCTTGATTTGTGTGTCCCATACACCAGAAGTATAATCTGACTTTTCTCACTGTAAAGGTTGGTTCATGCTAATTGAACTGTCTCTTGTTGTTTTGGTCCCTGATTCCGTCTTCTTATTCAAAAGTCTTGATATATCATAAATCCGACATGATTGTTCCTGCTGTAGGGTTCTGGCCATAGAGTTCCAGAATACAAGCAGCCAGAAGCCCTACTCTTGTACACCATGTTTTTATCGGCGCAGAAGATTTGATGAGGTCTTCTTGGTTCATCTGAATACTTCACTTCAATAACCATGCAAGACACATTTGTAAGAAAATTCTTTTTTCTTGATCACATCTTGAGCATTCAGGTGTTTTTTTTGTCGTGTTCCATTTTTGTCGTATTTTCGATGCTCGAAAGAGTTACGGTGGCATCCAAGACCAACACATCGCTGAATCTTAAAGACTTGAAATTTCCGAAAGTCTTTATACTAAACTCACAACACATTACACAGTTTAAAGCATTAAACCAGATTATAGCGCCGCAGTATTTATAATGCTTCGTAGAGAATAGTATGACATGCTAGCCACATGATGGCTTTACCAACTATTCTAGCTGACGATTTCATATTTAAATACCTTAATACTATAACTTGAACATGGATTAGCTCTGCATGTGTACATTTAGGGTTCTCTAATTCCATACCCTTGTAAAGTCGGTGCTTAAACTGAACCTGACTTTTTGGATTAGAACCATATTACTTGTAGTTATGGGAACAAGAAAATAGGACATCATACTGAACACACAATACATTACATAGCTTACACTTTCAAACCAAACCATAGGTTTTAAGTTCTTATAATACAGAGTGAGTACGACATGTCTATTTGATGATGCAGTGAGATTAAATCACGCATGTCAGCAAAATACTGCAACTGATATACATACAATTTACGCAACTGATTTGAGTGACCGACCTGAATGAGCTTCACAATGACAAAACATGAACAATTCACAACACCTTAAATCCCCTCGCCGAGAAAATCATCAAGATCAATGATCTGATCTTTTGGAAAAGGGATCTTAGTAAACAGACGATCTGTTTCTTCCTCCAGTTCTTGCTTAATCTTAGCAGACAGAGCAAGGTACTCCCTTTCTTCTTCTTCAACTTTAGCCTTTCTCTTATTATTAGCAATTACTGACTCAATAAATGGCCTGCTCTTTTGGAAAGATATTGCATGCTCAATTTTCGGCTCTAGCCAGTCAACTTTCAGGCCTGCGCGCTGGATGTCAGAGAGTGTTGATCGCATTTCTTCAGCCATAGAATCGGTCAATGTTCTTTTTCTTGTATTTTTCAGGGTGATTATAAGCTCTGCTAGCTCCTCCATGACACAACCTAGCATTTTCTTGCTATGGATAGTATCCTTGGTGAAAAGATTTCCGTGCTTAGCCCAAATGGTTTGCAAAGTTGGCAATAGACCGGGTCTGATGTCTAACCCCTGAAATTTGTCAGTTGATGACTTCTCACGAACCTGCGTAAGTGAAACAGTGAAAAATCATTTATCTGCTTTTAAACTTCGAATACTTGTGATCAGGTTTAGGTCATGCCATTATTGGTTAGGTCAATCTAATTACTTGTGGAGTTGTGGTCAATTTACGTGTGGGTCTACTTTGGTTACTTCATCTCCCTCTGGAGTCAAGTCAATATTAGAGTTTTGATGAATTTGTAAATTGTAATGGATGTTGATAGGGTGCCACCTAGTCTCACGTTCATTTGAACGCGTGAGAGGATGGTAATGAAACTCGATCCTACCTTGTGATGTTAACTTATATTCCTATCGTAACACAGCAACGTAAAAGGCATGCTTACTGATGAGAATGAAGGATTCACTGGCATCCTATTGGCATCACAGTCATTCTCTTCCATGAATCCTGCTCATATTAGTGAATATATTAGTCAATATATTGGATTTAGAAATGTGCAACTAACAAATTCTGTGTAAAATTAGGTCAATAATTATGTGAAGAGAAAATTATTTGAGAGCAAAAGAACCAAGCCGAGGGGCTGTGGTGCTGTAGTTACTAGTTACCAGGTTCCTCGGATCCAAGCAAAGGCGAAGCAAAATGGTCATTTACTGGTTGTTCCTGATTAGCATCCAAATGCTCCGCTGTTACTTGTTCCTGAGCATCAGAATGCTTTTCTGATGTTTGTTCTGCAGCATCAGAATGTTCCTTTCCTATCTGGTCGGAGAAACTTGCACAAGAAGTATTAGATTCTATGTCACCTGAGCATTCTGATTCCATCTCTTCATCTTTATCAGAAGAATCTGATAGCATCTCAACATCATTCTCATTTTCATCATCAGCAGTACTTTCAGTTTCACCAGATGATGACTCTGATAGCAGACCTTCAACATGATCATCAGATAGGCATTCTGAGCTGCTATTGCCCACTTCCTGAGATTGGTTAGTGGCATCTCCTTCTACTCTCTCCTCGCCGTATTCCCTTCAAAACCGAAAACATGTCATACATAGTTCTACCATTTCCTCTCAAATTTAAACAAAGAAAAAAAAAATAACACTGTCGATCATCATAAGAGTTGTCTGAGCCTATTTGGTTCACAGTAGATTTAGCATATATAACAACATCAAGAGGTTGATTTCATAGTCATACCTGGTACAAAACCAAGTTGGTGGAGGCCAAAAAATTCCGGCAAACTCAGGGGACGCCAAGGGTAGCAACCGGAAGTTATCGCCTTCCCCCAACCGGTACATACCAACCTCGGTCTCTCCATCTTTAAACAAAGAGTTGTCAGGAGCATCATGCCCATTATACTGCGTAAAACAGTGAGATGCAAAGACTATGGAGTTCCCATCACACCCTGGAAAATGTCGAGCCATTGCGAAAAAACAATGATCAGTCCCAACAAACAAAACTCTCTCGAGCCCTATATTCTCGACAACTTGCCACCTTTTCCCTTCTTCGTTAAGCTTGTACACCTTGAACCTAACTTTTTGAGTCACTCGAACATTCTCTCGAACAACTAGGTGAAGCTCCTCTGATGCCGCGTCCACCACCAGCCGCGTCCTTCTGCAGGTACGCTGATCAGCCTTGTAAATAGGTTCCGAAACTCGGATTGTATTTGACATTGACATTGATTCCGTGTCCAACACGTACAATCTCCCCTTCCTATCCACCCCGTAATTCTTGTCCCTGAACCTTGTCACGTCATCCAAGTACAAGAACGAATATTTGCCACCTTGGCGCACCTTGAAGGTCTCCCAGCTGTAAGACAACTCCTCCTCCTCGTCATCATCATCATCATCATCACTGTTCACATATCGGCTTTCTAGTACATCTAAGGAAAGCTTTCCTAAAACGCCCTGGTAATACAACACCAGTACTTGTACAGAAGAAGCAGAGTTCGAGCAGAGTAATACCTTCTGAACACAGTTAGAAGACTTAAAGTTGTACCCTTGTGCGAGCTTTAAAGCCTTGAACTGGTTCATATCCAAGAAGGGTGGGAAGTTTTTGACTCTTTTCGCTGTCAACGGATGTCGAACTTTGATTTTTCCCGGGTTCAACTCCTCGGCCATGACCATCCACGGTGATTGATTGACGGTATCTTGAGAAGGCGTGATTAGATAAATGTTACTCACTCGAAGAACTAAAGGGTTTTTGGAATTGTGAAACGGAAATGCTTTGGAGTTGTTTTTTATGGTTTGAGGCAGCGGTAAGTTGAGGGATAACAAGTTTGCAGGGAGTGTAAGAGAACGTTTACGCCATTTCGAGCACACTTGCTTAAATCGAAGAATATTGTCTCTAGTTTCGAGTTTTTGGGAGATTTTGAAGATGATTTTTCCGGGAAGGTATGAGAATCGTACATTGCTTTTTTTGTGCCTAATGTGCTTCATTTTCTTTAACTTTTTACTAGTACAAAGAACAGTAGATTTTCATGGTTTATGATGAGTTTATCAGCTCAAGGCAGTAAATATAAGCAAGCAGTAATAAATTTAGAGAAGGTAAACGTCTTTATTACAAGAGTAAATGTGGATTAGATAGCTAACAGATTAGTGAGATAACTATTGCAGTGAGTTAACTGCATATCCTTTTAAATATCTGGGTACTGTAGTTTGCAGGATATGTATGGGCGTATATGAGACGATCTTACATGTTTCATAGACCTGTCAAAACACACAAAATCTCATTTGTGACGGAAGGTATCCGTCACAAGCTTGTGACGGATACCGTTTCCTCTCACAAAATACCCATTAGGGGGTGAGTGGGAAGCACATGGAGGGTGCCCCACCTTGTCCCCTCTCTCCCTTATGTGAGATGTCACAAGCTTGTGACGGAAATAGTGTGAAGAATCACATGTAGGTTTCCCACATCGAAGAAATAGAGAAGAGTGATCTACTTTATAATCCAATAGGCTACTCCACCCATTGCCAATTGGTTTTGGGATAGAACCTCCTTGGACTATAAAGTGGACACTCTCTCCTCCTCGAGGGCGCGACCCAGGCCCATGTACGAATCTAACATGGTATCAGAGCCCAAGGTTTAGTCCCGGGTTGTGAAGCAGAGACGGGTCCGAAAAACGACGACGTTCCCGTCCGACGAAAGCTAAAGTTGGGCCACTATATGGCGGGTCCGAAAAACGACGACGTTCCCGCCCGACGAAACAGGTTCGAAAAGTGACGACGTTCCTGTAGATCGATCTAAAAGGAGACCTTACATGTGAGGGGGCGTGTGAAGAATCACATGTAGGTCTCCCACATCGAAGAAGAACCTCCTTGGACTATAAAGTGGACACTCTCTCCTCCTCGAGGGCGCGGCCCAGGCCCATGTACGAATCTAACAAATAGCCCGTCACAAAGCAAGACTTGCTGGTCAAAACATGACCAGACCCGCCCCAATTTTAGTGTCAAAGACCGGTAAATCTTGACTTGTGACCTGAACCCGAAATGACCCGTTATTTTAGGGTCGAAACCTGACCCGACCCCTCCCGTTCGACCCGATGGGTCAAAGATAATTAAGAATATTATTAAAATATTAATATTTTTATATTATATTTGAAATAATAAATATAAAATATATTATTTTAATATTTTTAATTAAAAGATTAATTTAAGTAAATTTTATATAACTTTTATATCATTAAATAATAAAATAATTATTAAAATAATGAATATAATAATATTATTAATATTAAATATGAATTAATTTTAAAAATTATTTTTTTGGCTGAAAAATGATAAAATAAAAGACATTATAAACTTTTATTTGACCCGTATGTATTTTGACCCTAACCCGACCCGAGACCTGTTTGACCCGACGCAGGGCCCGACCCGCCCGACCTGTTTATAGGTCTAAATTGTTGCACCGGATTAATTCATTTCATTAATATGAAGTATCTAACATAAACGGTTTTATCTGAGTATTTATGTGCTTCATTATGTGGAATTAATTTACGTCGTCTTTTTTGTTATCTTAATATCGATATTTTATTGAAATAGTCGACACTAATGGCGAGCTCACCTAATTAAGTGGTAATGAGACGAGATATTCTGAGTGTTAATCAAATTCGCCGTTAATTAATTAATTAATAATTAAATTAGAAGCATGTATAAGTTGTATGTATGAATCATAAACAGTTGAGCAAATAATCGAACCGCCGATTCAGTTATGCTTCTATGAGAATTTATAGCCAAAAAAATTATATGTGACAATATAGTTTTAGCAAAACAAGATGGTTTTTCTACTTTTGCTGTTTTTAATTCCATTATTTGTCTCCCTATTCATCAACAAGATCATATACTCTAATACGTCGAAAAATTCCAAACCAAATAATGACAGTACTAGCTTGCCTAAATCTTACCCTTTGATCGGTCATTTGTTTGCCATCTATCGGAACAAGGGTAGTGAAGCCATTTTCCGATGGATGTGCAATCTTATACTCTCCTCCCCGTCCTCAACCTTTGTCATCCACCGTCCATTTGAGATGCCGAGACTTATAACAGGCCACCCGGCCAACGTGGAGCACATCCTCAAGACTAAGTTTCCCATATATCCAAAGGGTCCGATTTTTAGGACTAATCTTAAAGAGTTCGCAGGTGATGGAATTCTCAATGTTGACGGGGAGGCTTGGAAGTTACAACGGCGTATTGCTAGCCATGAATTCAACACCAAATCATTACAAAAGTTCATTGAGACTGTCGTTGATTCTGAGCTGTCGGAGAGGTTGATACCAATCCTAAAGGACGCGGCCAAGACTCAAAGGGTGCTTGATCTCCAAGACATACTTCAAAGGTTTACCTTTGACAATATTTGCAGCATTGCTTTTGGTTATGATCCGAAATGCTTGTTACCATCTTTGCCACAAGCTAAGTTTGCTGATGCTTTTGATGATGCTGTGATGCTTAGCACTGTACGATTCAGAATCATTTTCCCATTCATGTGGAAAATTCAAAAAATTTTCAACATTGGGTCCGAGAAAAGGCTGAAAGAAGCTGTTTCCGAGGTACACGAGTTTGCCAATTCCATTGTACAGAGGAAAAAACAAGATATGTCGGAATCAGAGGATTTGCTGTCAAGCTTTCTAAAATCGGGCCACTGGGAAGATAAAACAGTCGTCGACATCGTCATCTCTTTGATTCTTGGAGGAAGGGACACGACATCAGCAGCTTTGACATGGTTTTTCTGGATTCTACATAAGAACAAAGTAGTGGAAGAAGAGATAGGGAAAGAGATACAGAAGACCGGGGAAAACAGGAAACAAACAGATGACAGTTCGAATGTCTTAGATGAAGTGAAAGAAATGGTGTACACCCATGCCGCTTTGTGTGAGTCCATGAGACTATACCCTCCGTCACCCATGCTTACCAAGCAAGCTGCGAGTGATGACACGTTGCCAGATGGCACCCTCGTCAAAAAGGGTATGAGGATGAGTATCTTGCCTTATGTTATGGGCAGGTCCGAAAGGATATGGGGACCTGATTGGGAAAAGTATCGGCCAGAGCGATGGCTGAAAGAGGTGGAAACTGATGCAGGGGGTACCAAGTGGGCATTTGTGCCTCGTGACCCGTATTCATACCCAGTTTTTCAAGCCGGGCCTAGGATTTGTATTGGGAAGGACATGTCCTTTTTGCAGATGAAAAGGGTTGTTGCAGGTGTATTGGCCAAGTTTAGGGTGGTTCCTGCCGCCGAGGAAGGCTTTGAGCCTGTTTATGTACCTAACTTGACTGCTAAGATGAAAGGCGGTTTTCCTGTGAGAATTGAAGAAAGGATCTAATTACAAGGATGACGTTCAGATAGCTTTCGCTTAAGAGTTAAGACGTATCAACGATCAACCAACAGTAATTGTGACTATACTAGTTGCTTTACAGTAAACTGTAGTAACACTTGTAAAAATTGTTGAATAATGAAGTTCATAGTACTGAAGCATTAAAACTAAACCATAGATACTGAAGTATTTATAATACGGAGTACAATACTTTGATTTGCTAGTTACTCGACGAATTTAGCAGCTATTCTATACATAAATACAGAGTATACCCTAATATATTACATGCCTATTTAATGATACATGAGATAAAACCAGGCATGTCAGCAAAACTGCAACTGATTTGCATACAATTTACGCAACTGATACAAGTGACTGACCCGAATGAGCTTAGCACTGACAAAATAAGTACGGTTCACAACCCGTTAAAGACCATCTCCAAGATTATCATCAAGATCAATGATCTGGTCCGCTGGGAAAGGGATCCTGGTTGACAAACAAGCTCGATCTTCATCCAGTTCTTGCTTAACTTTAGCAGTTCGAGAAAGGAACTCCCTTTCCTCTTGTTCGATTTTAGCCTTTTTCCTATTGACAGCAGCTATTGACTCAATAAACGGTTTGCTTTTTTGGATAGCTATCACATTCTCAATGGCAGACTCTAGCCATTGGACTTTCAGGCCAGCACACTTAATGTCGAACAAGGTCGTCTTCATTTCATCAACCTTAGAGTCAGTTAATGTTCTTGCTGTTGTATTTTTCAGGGTGATTATAAGCTCTTCTAGCATCTCCATGGCACAGCCTAGCATCTTCTTGCTACGGATGGTATCCTTAGTGAAAAGATTTCCTTGCTTAGCCAAAACGGTTTGCAATGTTGGCAATAATTCGGATCTGATGTCTACCCCTTGAAACGTGACAGTATAAGATTTCTCTGGAGCATGCATATGACAGTCAATGGAACTAAATTCACGCATCTGATCATCCCTAGTCACACGACACATAGTTTCTTCCCTGAACCCAAGCAAAGGCAGGGCTAAATGTTCATTCACAAGTTGTTCCTGAGCATCAGAATGTTTTGTCTGTTTCATGTTCCAGAGCATCAGAATTCCTTTCTGACGTTTGTTCCTGCTCACCAGAATGTTCCTCTGATGTTTGTTCCTGAACATCAGAATCTGATTCCATCTCTTCCTCTCTGTCAGGGAAATCTGTTAGCATCTCATTGTCGTTGTTGTCATTGCATTCAGTTTCACCTGATGATGACCCTGATAGACCTTCAGCATGATCATCAGGTAGGCACCGAAGTCTGCTATTGCCCACTTCCACAGATTGGTGAGTTGCATCACCGTCTTCTGTCCCCTTACATTCCCTTCCAAAATAAAAATATGTCATCCATAGTTCTACCATTTCCTTTTAAATCCAACAAACATAAAAATAATATACTGTAAATCATAACATCAATTGCCTTCCTAATTCCTGCAATTTATTTGGCTCGTTTGGCTCTAAATTTTACGTGGTTTCTGAGTCATCTTGGTTCTAAACAGATCCAGTATATATAGCGATATTTAAGATATGAACGCGTAGTCATACCTGGTACAAAACCAAGTTGGTGGAGGCCAAATAATTCCGGCAAACTCAGGGCATGCCGAGGATAGTAACTGAAAGTTATCTCCTTCCCCCAATCGGTACACTCCAACCTCGATCCCTTCATTGTCAAATAACGAATTATCAGGAGCATCGCTCCCATTATACTGCGTGAAACTGCGAGATGCAAAGACGATGGAGTTCCCATCACACCGTGGAAAATGCTTAGACATTGCAAAGAAACAGCGATCAATCCCTACAAATAATACTCTCTCATGTCCTATATTCTCCACCACATCCCAGGTTTTGCCTACCTCGTCAAGCTTGTACACCTTAAACCTCACCTTCTGAGCCACTCGAACATTCTCTCGAACAACAAGGTAAAGCTCCTCTGATTCCAGGTCCACTGCCAACCGCTTCCTTCTGCAGCTAGGTATATTACCCTGGCAGATGGGATTAGAAACCAGGACAACTGAATTTGACATGGACATTGACGCCGCGTCCAGCACGTACAACCTCCCGTTCCTATCCGCTCCACAGTTCATATCCCTGAACCATACCACATCATCCAAGTACATGAACCAATATGCGCCACCACGGCGCACCTTGAAGTTTT
>JAOWBH010018479.1:0-16072 GCA_028566215.1 Silene coronaria
CGACTTAACCCGACCCAAACCCAACCCGAGTGACCTGATTGCCACCTTTATATACATCCATTACTAAGGGGAGACACATTCATGTAAGGGGACTATCAGGGGAACTCTTGGTGATAGCATCTTTACTGGTGCGCCAAATCTGGCTAGAGCCAGGAGTTACAGTAACCGAGCTTGATTTAGTTTCGGTACTTGAAGAGATCTCAGAATCAGAAAATCTGCTTGGATTTGAGTCACTGAAGTAGCCATCAACCTTGTTCATTTGATCGACAAGCGAGTGCCTTATACCTGAATTGTTGATAGAACTGTCCAACATTCTGTTTAGGCTTAAGCCTGAGTGAAAAGAGCTTGTTGGGATTGGAGTATTCGGATTGCTCAAGTAATCTTCTTGAAGGATATCGCCTATCCTTGATAGAATGCTGTAAGCTAGGTTTCCAAGAACCCTAGAGTATGCTTCTAGGATTGCATGGCCGACATCCTGTGAATGTATCGAAACAGCAAGATTATGACACAGAGAAGATTTTAAGGATTGTATCATTTGTATGACATTAACAGTTATGTATTGTCACTTGTTCCTAATCATTTAGGTGTACTGTTGCCAACGGTCTTATACAAAAAATTGTGATAGCAACTTGACGGAACTAACCTGGCCAAACTGTACTTTGGTGACGTTGAGGAAAGTATGGGGAAGACACGGGTATCTCATCTTTAACTGATACAAAAGCGCATCTATACGGAGAAGTAGAGACTGTATCTTATCCACCTCTGAACTTGTCTCTTTCACAAAAGACCAGGAGGATCTTATAGGAGTCTTATTACTACTGGCATGTTCTTTAATTCTTTCATTCCATACAAGCGATGCTGCCTCCAACTTATTGATCGTATCGAGAACATCATGTTCAGATCTTAGTTTCAGCGACTCAACCATATCCAATGCTGAACTTGTTCCTGAAGCTATTACTTTGTATAGTTCTTCCCCAAGATTGGCCCTCCCAGACTGCATTTCAGAACTAATAGAGATTATCAGTAAACATAGTTAATTATTTTTCTTGGATTCTTTAGCATAAGACTTACGACTTGGGAGAACATAAGCTAAAAAGGCAATAAACACAGATGTCAACTATCTTAGCTGGATAGTAATCGAAGGCCGACATTTTTTACCGGGTACAATACCCTATTACACCAAAAAAAAAAGAGGCTATGAAGCAATAAAAGCATACAATATCTAAATGTGGCTTACAAATCTAACGCAGCCATGTCTTAATAATCAAATTTAAAAAAGAATAGAACCATAGAATTTTAAAAAAAAAAAAAAAAAAAAAAGAATAAAAGCATACAATATCCAAATGGTCTTAAGGAATGACTAAATCAGGAAATTAAGTTTTTTTTTTTTTTGTTAAATCACACGGAATTACAATTATCAACAGTGTGTTACGCTGCAGAGTCCGATTCTTTGAAAGAAACAATATGAAAGAAAAATAGACTTGCCTTTGGGAGTGCTTCCTGGATGGCTTTTGGCACTGTCATTTCAAGCAATACATTTTCATTGATTGATTTTGCGGCTTTGAACACTTGATGAACCACATTACCCTGAGACAGCAACTTGTTTCGAGCAGTTTCCGAAAGACCACCAGGTGGTACTCGTGGGTAAGGAAGCCACCACCTTTTGCTCTGTCTAGCACTTCCACCTCCACCTTCTTTTCTGCTATTGCCTTCGGCATACCAAAATTCTGTCCCCACCATCGAGTCTAGCACTTCCTGATGCAAGCAAAACACATCGAACATGGTTATGATTGAAATTGAAGACAAGATTCTCGAGTATTTATAAGGAACATCACAATTGTTGTATAGGACGGCTAATAGTAGTCCATTTACAATTACCCCATTAAAATCGAGGTTCAAGAGTTGTCAAGCACTATCCCTGTTCATATGTTGGGCTATACTATCACTTCGTGTCCGTCTCATGTTATAGAACGGTTTTATCCGAGAGTAATTGGTTTAGTTTCATACAAAGGAATGAAGAGATCACCTACAATAAGCATGGAATCGATCTTCTGAAGTGCTGGAATGTTGATGTGTACATCAGTACGGGGTTTAGGTGTCATTATCTCAAAAGTACAACCATTTGTACCACTTTGTTTAGCAGGAACCAGTTCAACCATATAATTGGCCGGCGAAACTAACCAGTTCATCTCTTTTATCCACTTAGCCTTTCCTTCTTCTGCCAAGGGCTCCAATTTCCACAACTCGCCGTAAACAGAAGCTGAAAACACGCACGTTTTAAATTCAGTGCTTAACATAGGAGAAAATAGAGAATAAGAAGGTGATGAGTTTAATAAATGGTGCAGGGAGTAGAAGACATAGTAAAGAGTTTTGAGTTAAGTTTTCATTGAAATTAATTGATTATAAATGCAGTTACAGAGAATGTATATATACAACTCTTTGAGCAAGAGCTTGTACTGATGGATAAAAGACAAAGTTGGATAAAAGGCATAACCTAAGTCAAAGTAGCTGACTCTAAGTTCAACAGGTCATTTCCTACTGTATATTTGGGGAATGCTTGTGCTTTTGTTTTAAATGTGAATAGACTCTTTGTTGCCGTGGCTTTCTTCTTTCTACTGTTGGACAATGTGATGCTTCTTTACACTCCCCCTCAAGATGAGAGTGGAGGCTTGACGAAACTCCCATCTTGGACAAAAGGTGCTTATGTTGGGATATTGGACACGATTTAGTAAATATATCAGCAACTTGTTCTTTGGTGTTGACATAAGAGGTTGTCAATAGACCTTGTTGAATTTTCTCCCTAATGAAATGACAATCCACCTCTATGTGTTTAGTACGTTCGTGGTACACAGGGTTGGCTGCAATAGCTAGGGCCGCCTGATTGTCGCACTTGAGATGAGCAGGACCCAAGTGTTTGAGACCTAAGTCCTGGAGTAATTGGAAAAGCCAAGTAACCTCACAAGTAGTCATGGCCACAGCTCTGTATTCTGCTTCTGCAGATGACCTGGAGACCACGGTTTGTTTCTTAGATTTCCAAGAAATGGGTGAGTTACCAAGGAGAATGCAGTAGCCAGTGGTTGACTTTCGACTGAAAGCACAAGAGGCCCAATCTGAATCACAATAAGCAGTTAGCTGGGCTGCAGAGGTGCTGGCAAAGAGGATGCCTTGGCTTGGAGCTGACTTTAGATATCTTAAAACCCTTCTGGCAGCTTGCATGTGATCAGAAGTGGGGTTGTGCATGAATTGACTCAGGAGTTGAACTGAGAAGGCAATGTCTGGCCTGGAAATGGTTAAGTAGATGAGTTTGCCCACTAACTTTCTGTAGTTATCAGGGTGAGGCAAGGGTGTGCCCTTTCCAGGTTCTAGTTTGATGGCAGGATTAACTGGCAAGGAGATCGCCCTGGACTTGTCTACTCCAAATGCTTTGAGCAAGTCTAGGGTATATCTCTTTTGTGAGATGAAGATACCTGAGTCATTTCTCTCAACTTCAAGACCTAGGAAGTAGGAGAGTTCTCCCAGGTCTTTCATATGAAATAAAGAGTTGAGATGCAATTTAAGTGCTTGAATTTCAGAAGGATCATCACCTGCAATGACCATATCATCCACATATATGAGAACCACTGTAGTGTGGCCATCTTTCTGTTTGACAAAAAGTGAGTGATCAGCATGAGACTGCCTGAAGGCACAACTAAGCAAAGCTTGAGACAGTTTTGAGAACCATTGTCTAGGAGCCTTCTTGAGACCATAGAGTGATTTCAATAGTTTGCACACTTTCCCTGTAGAGACTTGATTAAGGTTCTCCACCTGGGCATTAAGGTTTAGGGCACCATCACAGTAACCTTGAGGCAATTGCATATACACATCTTCAATGAGATCCCCATGGAGAAAGGCATTGGCCACATCCATCTGACAGGTTTCCCAATTATTCATTGCTATAATTGCAAGGAGGGCTCTAACTGTAGACATATTAGCCACTGGAGCAAAGGTTTCATCATAGTCTATGCCATATTTTTCTCTAAACCCTTGAACCACCAATCAAGCCTTGTGTCTGTCTACTGATCCATCTGGGTTGTATTTAGTTTTTTATATCCATTTACAACCAATAGCTTTTCTTCCTTTGGGCAGTGAGGACCCATGTGTTGTTGGCATATAAGGCTTGCAACTCAAGGTTCATGGCTTGAATCCATTTAGGATCTTGCACAGCTTCTTTGAATATGAGAGGGTCAGGTGTAGTAACATGACCTGCAAATGGCTTATCCAAGTGTAATTGAACCACATTGGCTACTGTAGTGGGAGCCATGACAAGATTGTTGACAACAAAATCCTTGGCCCATCCAGGAGCTCTTCTATCTCTAACTGGCCTGACAAGTGTGTCAGAGGGTGGAGCTTTAGTGACACCAACTTGGAATTGTGCAGTACCATAACTGGGGTTTCCAGGAGGTATATCATTGGGTGTGTCAGTCTCAATAAAGTGTGTTGTGTCAAGGCTTGGGTCATGGACTTTTGAAGGAGAGTGGTGTTGTGATTGTAGAGTTGGAATGAATTGGTTGAAGTTGTTAATCTTGTAAGGAAAAATGTGCTCATAGAACTGGACATCTATGGTCATAAACACTATTTTGTTGATTATGTCATATAGTCTGTAGCCTTTCTGTGACAAGGGGTATCCAATGAAGATGCAAGGAAGCCCCCTTGTTTGGAACTTATCTTTATCTCTGCTGGGGTTGTATGCCATAGTCAGGCATCCAAAGACTTTCATGATGCTGTAGTCAGGGACCTTACTGAAGAGTTCTTGATATGGTGTTCTGTTTTGTAGCAGGGGTGTTGGTAATTTATTGATAATATAAGCTGCTGTAAGAACACAATCTCCCCAGAAGGACAATGGGAGCCCTGAACTGAACCTGATGGCCCTGCTAATCTCAAGTAAGTGTCTATGTTTCCTATCTACAACACCATTTTGTTGAGGCCTATCAATACAACTGGTTTGTTGCCATATTCCTTTTGATAATAAGAATTGTTTACTCTCCCCTTCTGTGAATTCTAGAGCATTATCAGATCTTAAAGTTTTGATAGCTTTGTTAAATTGTCTCTTGATGAATTTATAAAAATGCATAAGTAGAGTTGCAGCTTCTGACTTATGTTTCATCAAATATACCCAGGTTGCCCTAGAGTGGTCATCAACCAATGTCAAGAAGTACTTGTGTTTGCCTCTTGTTTCTTTTCTGTAAGGTCCCCAAACATCTATATGCACTAGTTCAAATAAACCAGCTGCTTTTTCAGTTCTTTTGGGAAAGGGTAGTTTGGTTTGTTTGGCCACGGAACAAGTGATACATACTCTTTGACAGTTTATTTAGGATTGAGTGATATTGGGTATGAATTTTAGTTTGCCATCAGAAGCATGTCCCATTCTTAAATGCCACACATCATTATCGTTGTTATTGATAAGAGGTACAGCATTGCATAAATCATCAGGAGCATTACAAGTATTGGAAATTATGCTACCTGATTTCTTTTCTTGGCTAATAGAGTTACCAACTAACTTAGCATTACATAGATTAGGTTTGTATGAGACATTAGCTAATCTAGGGTGTTCCTTCTCATCCTTATTTAAATAATAAACACCCCTAATTTCTCTTCCAAGCCCCTTAATCCTCTTGGTTTGAGAGTCCTGTATTACACACAAATTTTCATAAAACACCACAAAGCATTGTTCATCTCTTGTTAGTTTGTGGACAGACAGCAGGTTGTGCTAGAATGCAGGTACAAACAAAACATCTTTCAGTGTTATGCCATTGGTAAAATTGTATGTCCCTATGTGAGAGACAATGGAGGTTTCTCCATTAAGCAATTTTATTTTTGAAGTGTTTTTCAGTTTAGTTACTTTGTCTAACAAATTCAGATCAAAGATCATATGATTAGATGCACTAGAGTCTATGATCCATTCATGTGAAGTATGTGAGGCATAGTTGCAGTTTAAGTAAGCCATACCTGCAAAGTTAACCTCCATTTCATCTTCAGTTTCTGGGTACTGACTTGCTCCCTTTCCCTTGTTCATTAATTGTTCAAATTGTTGAGCTGTTAGAGAGACAGCCCTACCAGTATCTGGTTCACCACTTCCCATTGTGGCATTGGCAGTCATTTTTTCATGACTGAAATTTGAGTTGTGTTTCCCTTTGTTCATTCCAGATTTAGGCCCCCTGGAACTTGATCCTTGATATCCCCTGGAACTTGATCCTTGATATCCACCTTTGGACTTATAGGCTTGAGATTTCTCTGGGAAACGTATGGACACAGGGTGATCATTAGGATAGCCAATCACCCTCCAGCAGCTGTCCTTGGAGTGGCCCTTTCTAGTGCAGAGAGGACACTGTGTGGAGTCAGTTCCCCTTTGACCACCTTGAGACCCTTGAGTACCTAACCCTTGGCCTTGGTGACCAGCTGCATAGAAAGCAGAGTTGTCAATGTCTGACTTCTCAGTTACCTTATAATTCTTCCTTTGAGCCTCTTCATGTTGAAAGATTGTTGCGGCTTCTTCCACAGAAGGAAGAGGGGACATCATGAGTACATAGCTTCGCATAGTGCTATATGAGGGATTCAGACCATTCAGAAATTGGAACAACTTTCTTTCATTTTGCTCTTTGAGTTGAGCATCCAACCAGGCATTGACCTCAGTGGTAACCTGTGTAATTGGTGGCTAGTTTATCATGATTTCAAGACTTTGCCACAAGATTCTGATTTCAGTGAAGTACTCACAAATGGACTTATCACCTTGTGTGGTCTTATCTAGTTCCTTGTTGAGCCTGAACTTTCTTGCTTCATTGCTCACAGAGAACTGGGATTGAAGGTAATCCCATATCTCCTTAGCTATCTTGGTATACATGACTGATCTTTTAATTGATGACTCAACATTGTGTAAGATCCAAGTGATGAGAAGGCAGTTGCAAGTATCCCAAGCAGCTTCCCTGAGTGGGTTATTGGTAGGTCTCTTGACCACTCCAGTCAGGAAACCCACCTTCCTCTTGGAGCATATGGCTATCTCCATCTGCCTTTTCCATTCAAGATAGTTCTCAATTCCTGTCAACTTGGTGTCCACCACCACTGGATGGGTGCTCTCTGCAGGATGCAGGTAGAGAGGATCTGTGGGTTCAATGGTGGATACAGTTGCAGATTGAGCTGATGCTGTTTGATTTGGGTCACCAGTTGCTGATAACACATTTGTCATTTTGTTGAGATATTATGAGTTGTGATATTGTAGAAAAGGTGAGTTTGAATGAAGTGCACGCTGCTCCTTAAATAAGGCAAGGTAATGTACTAGGTAGTTGAGGATAGTAAAAGCTCTTCTTGTACAGTTACCAGTCTCCTCATCCCTTATACTCTGATACCATGAAGAGTTTAATGAATGGTACAGGAAGTAGAAGACATAGTAAAGAGTTTGAGTTAAATTGAGTTAAGTTTTCATTAAGTTGAATTGATCATAAATGCCGTTACAGAGAATGTATATATACAACTCTTTGAGCAAGAGCTTGTACTGATGGATAAAAGACTAAATTGGAGAAAAGACATAGCATAAGTTAAAGTAGCTGACTCTAAGTTCAACTGGTCATTTCATACTGTATATTTGAGGAATGCTTGTGCTTTTATTTTAAATGTGAATAGACTCTTTGTTGTAGTGGCTTGCTCCTTTCTACTGTTGGACAATGTGATGCTTCTTTACATTTCTACTCAATATTCTTACTTTTAATTAATTTCAATTGGACAGTGGCTCAAAGTGATGGCATAATTGAGTAAGCAATCTGTCTTGCTTGTGACGGGTTACTCCCGTCACAAGGTAGAGACTTCTCACAAAAGGGAGAGAGGGGACAAGGTGGGGCACCCCTCGTGTGCTCCCCATTTACCCCTAAATGGGTATTTTGTGAGAGGAAATGATATCCATCTCTACCTTGTGACGGATACCTTTCGTCACAAGTGAGATTTGTGTTGAGTAAGATGAAAGCAAGAATAGAATGCATACAGGTATTACAATGTTTTCCTATTTCAGTTTGATTTTTTTATGTTGTTCCCTGCATAATTGCAATAATACATGTTAATCGCAGTCGTAACCATTTGTCATTTTGATTACTTCACCCAACAAGCCTCGAGTTTAGTAATTGTTAAGTCTATCTGCCGAAATAATAAATCCTGACATCAACGTTATGGAATTCGTAATTTTCGTGTGTGATTTTTTAAATCAAAATTGCCTTCGAAGGCAATTTTACCTCATTTCGAAGTATTTGATATTATTCTTCATTGTAGTTGAAGTTGATTATTGATTGATGTATGCTTAATCTGCTTATATTCCTTAACCTACATATTCTAAAATCGCTAAAAGTTTTCTCGTCTTATAATAGTGTTATACTTTGTTATACGCGAAAGTGTAAATGACCCCCTTAATCTCCCACCAATATCTCATCATATGTCATTGAAGTATGTTTCATGAATACAAATAAAAATACAATATGCGCGTATATTGCCATATAAAAATAAGATTTATATTCCCTGAGGTAGTCTGTCATCTACCCTAATTGCTCGATTTCCAGAAAATTGCTAACTGAGGTCTGAGGTTAAGTGCTAGTTTTAGATACTGTATTACGTAGTCAAGATGGTAGCAACATAGCAATAAATTGTCAGATGGTAGAAAAATAGCAATAAATTGCCAGATTGTATCAAACTAAAAAAAATGTTGGCGTTGGGTGAAAGACAATGAGATAGGATTCTCAGGTGGACATAGGAGTTGTTGAGAGTGTACAAATTTCGATACATATACGAATATAATGAGTGAAATTTTATACGTAATATGTATAATAGGATCAGATATTAGTGAGAAATCAACAATCTGGCGAGATTTTGGCCGAAAAAATAAAAGGGGCTCGATTTCACGTTGGAGTAAAGTTGAGGGGGTAATTTACTCCAAAGTAAAGTTAAGGGGCTTAATCTCACATTGTAGCAAAGTTAAGGGGGTAATTTACCACTTTTGCGGTTTGCTATAATAATGATTTACGTATGTTACAATAACGGTTGAACGGTGTTACAATAATAGCTTAAATATGTTAATAGTTGCTATACATTGTTATAATAATGATTTACGCATGTTACAATAACGGGTGAACGGTGTTACAATAATAACTTAACTATGTTACATTATTGGTTTTAGTGATCTACATATACTTTATTATAATAATGATTTACATGTGTTACAATAATGGTTGAATTGTGTTACAGTAATAGCTTAACTTATCTTTTCATTGTCAGATTTGATTAAGTTGTTCGCGATTCGGTTCTATTGATTTGATATTTTTGTACTTATTGGAGTGTGATAGTGTTCTCTTTTCTGTAATATTAAGGTTAGGATTTCTGTTTTGAATAGCATTTTAATTTTTTTTGCATTAAAATGAAATGTATAATACGCGAAATTATACTTTGTTACAAGAATGGTATACTCATGTTACAATAATAGTTATCCTGAAACTACTGTTCTTAGCTTTCAAAATCACTGCAAAAAAATCTTAGGTCAATCAAATTATGAAGGTATGGTTAATACCTGAAACACTATTACCATTTCTTCGTGTTTTCTATTGAGTATTGCAACCTATATTTGAACTTCATATCATGCTGTTCAAATGAGCAATTATGCAATGTATATCGCGACTACACATTTTCGATTGTAAACGGCTTTCAGAAAATAGCTAATATTTTACTGAAACATCTGGTATTTGATCAACGTTTGTTCGATGCATGACCGGTACCCGGCTAAACATACAGTCAATACTAAAACATGACGTGACAACCGTGATATTGAACAAGCCGCCGCGTCACAATATGTCAACTGATAGCTTTTGGACTTAGGATAGCTTATATTGACACTCCATATCAAGATTCATGTACCCCTATTATGTCCATAAGACAATAGGAGGATGGTTTTGCAATGTCAATTGTGCATCTTTTAATCAGTCTTTGAATTTGTAGGTAGAATTGACGTTGAATCATTTGCAACGAGTTTGTTATGTTATATTAGCATTTAGGTGAATTAGCTTTACCGGGTCGTGCCAATTTAGATTCAAGGGTGTGACTATCAATCGTTATTTGCAGATTGATTCTTTAATTAGAGGAGCAGCATTCTCACTGATCAGCAGCACAATATCAGCATTCTACACTAGTTAGCCAAGTAACACAAGCTAGTCTTTAGTGTAACACTGGTACGTCCTTAAAGTAACACAAGTTGGTCTTTATTGTAACACTAATTTGTCCTTAAGAGTAACACAAGTTGGTCTTTATTGTAACACTACTTATTTGTCCTTAGAGTAAAACAAGTTAGTCTTTATTGTAATATTAGTAAACTCTATAGTAAATCCCAGTTATTTCTAACAAGTAATTTCCTCAAAGTCCCTCATTAAATTCAACACCACCTATCCAAAGATGCATAAGAATTTCAGTTGGTCACATACTCACATATATGAGACAGTCTCATACAAGAATCACGGGAAAGTAAAACCTTGAGCAAATAGCAGATTTTAACATCAAAAAGAAAATTATAAGAAATGTCACATATTTTTGTTAGTCTCTTCATACATGACTGACAAAGGATCAAATGTTGCAATTAATTAAGTCACACAAATTGATGAAAACACGTATTTCATAAAGCCAAGCTCTGGTGGAGATAAGAAACTAAAAAACATGAATTCCATAAAACCAAGACAAGTAACACGCGTTAGTTTTTAATGTAATAGTAAAGTAACACAAGTTAATCTTTAATGTACTTAAAGTAACACAAGTTAGTCTTTAATGTAGCACTAGTATTCAATGGCAACCATGGGAGTCGAACCCACATCTTGTACATTGCACAATGTTCTACCATTTGAGCTAATCGGCTTTCGACAAAAGAAAGACACAATATAAAACTAGAATAATACTAATTGTTCATTAAAATAACACCACTAACAAAAATAAATCACACAAGTTATTTCTTAGAGTGTTATTATAACACAAGTTAGTCCCTAAAATAACAATTTTTGAATAAAATTGTAATTATCTCATGAATAATCCAATAGCAGTTACATTTTGGCAGACACAAGTTATTGTGCTCAAGATGCCAAAATACTTCACTGACGATTGCCCATAACAAGAAGAAAATTCGTCAACTCACATACATTAACGCCAAGGCATCAACAACACCACACAACCTATAAAGCATAAGTAAGACACAAATGGAGCATATACATCTACTCGACACAATCAGTAGCTTCATACACCAACCTTCATTTACACACTCAATTACTTTCAAATAAAACACTACTTATTTGTTTACGAAGCAAACAAATGAGTCATTCAAATTAGAATAACATGCCTATGTAATTAGAATAACATGCTCAAACAATTAGAATAAAGCGATTGAGTAGTTGTTAGAGTAACACCATTAAATCTTTAGAGTAACACTATTAATTCTTTAGAGTAACACAATTCTATATATGCTTAGTCGTTAACACTATTAAATTAGTTGCTAGAGTAACACTTATGAGTCATTAGTATATCAACATTTAATAGTATTTGTTTTGCCTACAAGTTCTCCATTCACAGTATTTGAGAGTTGTACAAAGACTAATCCAAAGGCAAGAATTAATTAAACAACACATTGAAAGGATTAAAATTGTTTCAATTGATGCTTGTATGCTTACATACCTTAACGTCTTGACAATCAAATGAATTCTGCAAATCTGGGAAAAAAAAAAAGTCGTCAATCAAGCACAAAATAAGGAAAACAAATTATACAATAATTATTACAAATCAATAGCAAAAACATCAAAACAAGAAATGAAGGAAATGAAAAGTTTCAGATGGGGAGATAAACCTTGGATTTGAGCGAAGAATCGAAAGATTTGTAATCATCAAAATTAGAGCGGTTTATGGGTCGTCCCGTCCATTAAACGCACTTGTCTGTGGGCCAAAAATTGAACGCGGGCCCGGCCCAAGCCTGCATTTGAATACCTCTAATCAAAATCGAAATCGAAAACAGCAGAAGATGAAGATTCGCGATGCCAGTTTTTTTTTTGTTTATTTGGAGAGTGAATGAAAGAAAGGAAGACGTGTACAGGTTTAATGTAACTTAGCGCGATGTGGCTCAGTCCAGCGCGCTAACAGGTGTTAGATCTGATGGCCCATAACGATAGGACAGACTCATTTAAAATCTCGGACTCACCGGATCCTTGTTGTATATATTTGGGATCCTGTGAGAACCCTTACATAATGAGAACTGTAAGAACCTCTTACAACCCTTAGATCTTACACAAATAATGGGTTGAGATTGAACTTATTTTGAGCATAACTCCCACCTGCCTCACCCAATTTCCTGTCATTCTTCTTTTTATTCGTTCTACTTTCTCTCTCCTTATTATCACATTCCCTCTTCCGCTGTTCGTTCTTGCTTCTTCGTTCTCTTTGATTTCGAGCGCCATTACTCCGTATATCCAACTTCAATCGTCCTTTCTTATTCGATCTCGCTAATTTCATCTATGAATTTTCCGATTTCAAGCTGATTACAATTTAGGTAACTTCTGAATTTCCCCTGTTTATTTCTTATTCCTTAATTTTTAGATTTTTAGATTAAATTAGTTGATTGAGGCTGCATTCTTGATTTGTTCTTATTTCTTTTATTTTCGTTGCTTTCAAATGTCGTTCTATTCAAGTGCGCTAATTTAATTTTATTTATTTATTTATAATCGTAACCCGATTTTTGTGTTGCATGGTTATTATGACTGAATTCTTGCTGAATTATTGGTTGTATGGTTTACAATACCGAGTAATTGTAATACCAGCCACTTTAGGGTACCCGTTGACCGACCTTGGATGGACTTTGACTTGGCTAGGGCATGAATGAGGTCGTGTATAAGACTTTCTCGGTTGGTTGTCTGATGTACTCAACCGAATAAGTGTCACTCGGTCGAGTGAGTGTGACTCGGTCGAGTGTTTCTACAGCTCGACCGAGTGTTTAAACGTCAGACCGAAATCTATTAACTCCGGATCCCCGACCCAAAATATTTCATTTCTCATTTCTTCCCTCTTATCTCTTAACCAAGCAGTATACTTCTCCCTCTACCCTCTCATCTCTTAACCAAGCCGTCATCGTTAGGAGTTCGATATTTTCGATAGATGTCCTTTATCTGTTTGTGATTCACATCATTTAGTCTTTTGGAAACTGTATAATGATAGGATCATATGTGATATATGTTGTAGGCATTGTTGTGATTAACCCGTGAGTTACATGATTACGTCGCTATGGCTAAAGATCTGCGAAAGGTAGGATTACCTACTCAGTTATCATCGTTGTATTATGTATTGTGTTTATTGTTGTTCGTATTGTGTGGATGATATTGTTGATGTTGTTGATGATGAACAATGATATTGTTGATGATGTTGTTGTGGGTGGTGACGGTTGACGGCGGTGGTGATGATATGATGTATTGTGGTTTGTGAGTCGTTGGGAGACGGTCTCACCTCCGAGTTTCGCTCCTCGTGACTCCCATCACAGAGGGGGATGTGCACATTAATGATTCCGGATTTCCTCATGTGTCGAGCGGGGCTTAGGTGGGGATTGGATGCGGTCCCCCACTAGCGGAGCGGATTATCTGTTGCGACGGGTAATCCACATGTGGAGTGTGGAGTGTATGGGTATGGTATTGGTTTACGTATCTTGATACTTTGTACATGATTGTCTTAGTAGTTTGATTTACTGAAGTGTTGGTTGTTGTTGGTATCTTCTTTCTTGTTGTGTCCTGCTGTGATCCATTTGATATTGCCGACAAATGGTGAGCAGTCGGACTTTCAGGTACTCGTAATGATGTCTTAGCTGTTGGGTTGGGCGGAGTGCGCTGTTCGTTGTTGACGAGTATGAAGAGTCTTGTAGATGGTCTCACCAAGTATTACATTTTGTAGACGAGTTGTAATCTCATTGTATTCTGCGGTAATCACGTTTGTATTTATATTTAATGGTTTTCATTATGGTTTCTGTGATACTTTCTTCCTCGGGAAACCGAGATGGTGGCACCTTAGCCTACTAGGGAAGGTCTTGCTAAAGGCTCCCCGGTAGGGTGGGGTGTTACAAGTGGTATTAGAGCGACGATTTTGGAACATGAACCAATGAACCAAATTGAATGTAGAGAGTCTAATAAAATAAATCTGGTGTATGTGTATTAGGAGCCACCCACGTATGTTCAATTTTGGGTGAGAAGGCGCCCTTATTTCAAAATCCTGGCCCCATTACGCTTAAGCCAGTCACACGATAGTGAGGTAAATGTGTGGGGGAGTCAAGTGATATTATGTCTTGGTTATCATTATTGTATAATGGCATTTATTTTTATAATTGTAATATGTGGTGACGAGCCCCGTGTCACTGGAATTGCTATGTAGGGGTGATAAGTATGGTGTGTTGTGGTAATATATATTAACTATATATTTTCGGCGTTTCTAATCTGGCGCTACCCTTGAGTATTACTATTGTGATTTGTTGCAGACATAAGTGACGTGATTGGAATTTCGATCTTGCTTGGTATGTAGTATAGGCTTAGTGATGTGTAGAGACTAACTTGAGACGAGTTCCATACATTTCCTGGACTCCGATCAATCGTTGTTGCATTGCAAAAAAAGAAAACCATATATTCGAGGCTTGGAACCGGCCATTTATGTGAGTACTCGATCAAATGCATAAATTACTCGACCGAGTAGGGGTATCCAAGTTTGATACTGACATTGAAACACTCGACCGACTAAGATTTGACTCGACCGAGTGAGCCTTACTCGACCGAGTGCTTCTGAGTCGGGTCGGTACCGAGTGGATTCTTAAGACTCTTAAATCACTCTTTCTCTCATTCTAATTTCATTATTTCTCTTCAAACTCTCTCAAAACCCTTATTCCACAAAACCATGGGAGATTTTTGTGCTCTAGATATACTTTTCATTCTCTTTCATCGTTTGCTAATTTCCTCCAACCGATTAACAAGGTAATCCATCTCCATTGTTTGTTTTGCGCAAACTTCATATATTGTAAGTTCTTGTTTAAACCCCAAGCATGCTTTAGATGTTATTAATTGAATAGAAACCCGTCATAGTGATTGATTCTTGGTAGGAGTTAGTGATTGATGATTAGAAATCCTAATTCCGAACCGAAAATTTTTCTAGGGTTTATACCCAAAACGGATTGTTAGGCTTCAAATTCATCTTTTTGGTTTGGAAAGAATTATTGACTACCTTTATTGAGCAAATTTGAGTTTATGGAATTGTTCCTCTTTGCCAAAAACGTGTTAATCATCAACTTATCAAACCGGGAAGTTTCAAAATGTCTTGCTCATTACTTGTTACTTAAACCAGAACCATCTTGGAATTTCAATCTTTTGTAGCATGCCGAGGCCACAAAGAGAGTGTAACAAGAGGAGCCAAGCCAACTCGAGTGTTGAACAAGGACAAACAAGCCAGGGGCCAACTGTACCACCATTGAATGAGTACCTGTTAAGTTCATTAACCTCTATTAGACTCATCTAATTCATTTTATAAATTGCTCATAATTTATATTATGTGGATCTAGTTGCATGCATGTGAAATTAATCAATTAAGAAGAAACAATTTATGGGCACAAGTAAGGTCTCCTACCTTCACTTGTTCTTGAACTATTAAGAAAATGGATGATCTTCCAATCCTTGATCTCAAATGTAGAGATTACTCCTTTTAGATGCACCCAAGAATCCACCCAAAAGCTACTACAAATATTAACTAGATATGTGTAGTAATATCCCCTAAATATTACTAATATTACATGTATTACTACTCTAGTAATAGTTGATTAATATTAGTATGTATGTGTGAGAGTTTTAGAGGTTTGCATGTGTAAGATTTTAGAGAGAGAAAAATAAGCAAAATGGAGTGTACACTATCTCACCAAAACTGGCACCACAATATATATAAGGGTGACTTTTGGATCTTATTTTAATCACATGCAATTGATGGTTGAGTGTGTAAGTGTAAGTCATGATTATGGTGTCATAAGAATATCTCA
>JAOWBH010018590.1:0-16071 GCA_028566215.1 Silene coronaria
TATATATATATATATATATATATATATATATAATATATAATGTGACCAACCCAGTAAGATAGTCTCCTAATTATTAATTATTAATTATTAATTATATATCATGTGATTGCGCCATTTAGTCATCATCTAAAATCTACCATATATTCTCATCTCTTTTTATTGGATCGCCTTACTTATTATTCTTTCATTTCTACAAATGTATGTATGAATCCCCTTTCACCTATAGGTATTCTTTAGTGCCTTTCTTAACTTAGAGAAGACTTACTATGTTTGATAATTTCAATTGATTGTATATTTAGTTTCATTCATCTCTAATAATATGATATACTCGCTACAACAATCTGTTCATCTGCTAATAAATAGGATCCTCACTATTTCCTAACAAATCTGGATGACCCGTTACCCTTCAATAGTACTCCATTGTACCACGATTTTATTGGTTCAGTTTTTATCCTGGAAATATCGGAAGAGAAAAAAAAGTGGACAACAATATAAAATTGTGTTGTTAGAAATAATGGATTGTAGAGTCTCCATAACTCATCTTTTAAACTTCTTCGTTTAAGTTAGTTGACCATCGAAACAAAAGTTGACATGGGTCAAAATAAATAATAAGAAAGTACATCGGTCCTCAATAACTCTTTTATATTATCATCTTATATAAAACTCATTACTTTGGAGTATATTTTCAATGAGTAATTTAACCAACTGTATCACCATTAGTCTAGTCTCAATACAAAAGGTCATTTTACGTGATAAATTTGTTAGCTTTCAATATTTAGTTACATTAATTCTTTAATTTATCTCATTTCCATACTCTTGTTTAATATCATTTTCGATTCTTTAAAATTGACCCGCTTTTTTAAGATATGTGAGGAATTTTTTAATCAAATGTGACAATTTCTAAGAACTGGATGAAATATATGTGAATAATATTTTAATTAAACCTACAAAATGCAAAAAGAGTATCTCACCTAGTATATTGGGCATTATTCTGGATCTCAGGGAAAATGATTTTGGTTTCTACTTTCTAATCAAATAAATTGTTTGGGTTATTTCCAACGAGAAAGCCCATTAGTTATTAATAACAAGAAGCCCAAACAAATCAAATAAACTACTACTTACATGCTTAATGATACTCCCTTCATTCAAAACAAATGACCGGGATCGAGGGAGTAGTCTTTTAGCAACTAATAACTCGTAATAAGCGACAAACTTATAGTTAGCCAACTCAAAAGGATTATCGCTAATAAAAGCTTTGATATCCAATTGATAGTTAATCACAAAACTAATTGCAAATTACAGTGTAGTAAGTAATATACATGGAGTAATAAAAGCAAGCAGCTGTAAATACGTTAAAAAGCCAAACGCATTAACTAATTGATTTAATTAAAACAAAAGATTAAAGTAAGTAATAAAGTCAGGATGGCCGAGTGGTCTAAGGCGCCAGACTCAAGTTCTGGTCCTTTAACGAGGGCGTGGGTTCAAATCCCACTTCTGACATTTTTATCTTCTTTTTTTCCCTGCTTAAATGTTTTTATTGTTTCATTGAATTAAAATGATCTTGTCCATAGGCATGGTGTGCAATCTTTTTATGGATATAAGCAGAGAAATTAATTCAGCGGTATGATCGAAACCTTTTGACGGTTTTACTCGATGTCCATTACCAACATACAACATAGATTTGTGGTTTTATCTAATTACTAAATCGAGACACGAGAAGGATCAGGCCACATTAATCAACAAGAAACGCAAAAATCTTGTATAAGATGATCGCATTGCAAGACCAGCCAAAATACTGGTATAATTGAATGATATCAATTGATTATTGATAATATTGGTTCATCTCAAATTAAAACGGTTTAATACGAGACATACTGAAGAAAATAACTTTCAGGAAGCAAAAGAAGCAAAGACACAATACTCAAAAACTGCCTTTATTTTATTTTAGTTCCATTAAAGGATAACATTCAGGCCATACAGGTACTTTGCTAGATGGTCGGGATAATCCAGATATGGGGGGGTAGACTCCTCTGCATATCACCATCGACCGGATCATAATGACGCCTGAACGATCTTTTTCCAATCAGGAACACACCAGCGTCAGTTGGACCCCTAAACTGGTGATTCTTACAGTATGCTGCGCTAAAACCACGGTAATCATCGGTAAAATAGATTGAATTGGGGATAATACCGGGAAAAGCCGAGGCTTTAACACAGTATGAGTGACTATCTCCAACGAACACTGCTGCATCACCAATGCTCGAGAGTTCAAGCCAGTCGAACATTTCACACGCCTGTCCTAACTTATAGACCGAGAAACCTAGGGTCCGAGAGATAATACCGCCATTGCTACTCGGACGGAACTCAAATGACTTTACTACTTGTAAAAGAGCATTTCCGTCATTTGACTCCACAATGTACCTTCGAGGAACACGGTTGGGAGGGCCATAAAGAGGGGCACCGATAGACTCGAGCTGGGGGTTATTGCCCTCGGGATCTGAGACGAACAGCTCCCCACATAAATCTATGGCGGTAAAGTGGCCATCAGAGTAAATCAGGTCATCAATCAAGTAGTTTCCATCTAAGCAAGTCCAACTTTCATCCCCAGACATGTAATAAGCCAAGGTTCTACATTTACCATAGATCAACATCACAGTATAATTACGAGATGAGGCAGGATCAGATGATAATACAGCCTTACAAATGTAATATTCAGGAAAAACATCATAATTTCTCTCTGATTCGAAAAAATCCACTGCTGCCGAAAATGGGGGTAGGTTAATGGTCCCCTTCTCATTTCCAAAATAAAAAGGGTTGAATAAAGTTACCGTAAAGGAGATAGGTTCAATAAAGATGAGCCAACCATGACATGAACCAATGCACCTGGTGTGCAGCACTGGTAATCTCAGGTCATAGACTTGTTCATCAGGCAGACTATAAAGATTGCGCGGGCTTCCAGGCCCGTCGGAGGTGGGGATTAGTAACATTGGTAGCCTTCTATAGAAGACCATGTTTGCTTGAATGTTCATTTCTTGGAGTCTACGTTTGCAGACTTCGCGCCATCGGGTACAAACACTGCCAAAGCAAATCAAATCAGACAAAAGAAAGAATTCGGTTAAAATCACGAAAAGGATGTCCTCAGGCAGCCACGCCCAATCTGCCTTCGGATAGGCTGATTGAGAGAAATCCATCAGTGTAGCTAGAGTAGTAAAACTATAGAGAGCTAATGATAATGGTTTATTTCCACCATTTTCTCATCAATTATAAAGTAAGGATATAAAACAGCATACGGCAGAAATCTGGACAGCTAAGTATTCAGAGGATTACTAGAGCACTTGGTAGATTTACTTCCTTCAAAAGAGTAATTAATGTAGGAAAGATATCAATAAAAAGGGTAGATAAGATGGGTGAATAAATGTTACCAGGTTGAAACAAGTAAAGAAACAAGCCCGCTTAAAAATCTCAAACATTTAGAACCAAGGCCCAAGGGTTGAGGCTTATACTGAAAAAATATGAACATAACATGCAATCTAAAAGAATGGTTTCACAGTTTTACCTTAATTAAAAAAAAAAAAAAAAAAAAGTTTTACATGCCATGGTGCATTAAGCTCCTTTTGGCTCTTTCAAAAAAAAAAAAAAAAAGGATTACCTGATGCAACAAGTATAATACAGTCAGTTCACAGTTTTTTAGGACACTGACAGGTTAATTATACGTCTTCTAACAGTTCTAACTTCTAAGTAACGTCAAATTGTAAATTATGAGCCTGATTGACATTGATTAGCCTTACCAAAGATAATCTAATTGTCAGTTTTCTCCAATTGGAACTTTTTGTGTTTTCTGTGGTGCAAAACTGCAAATCCTACATATATCCAACCTCATAACATATTTCACTTACATACCCTACTGTAAATAAGAAAGAAAAATGTCTCCTGTAAGGTCATATAGGCGCTCATATAATCTTCTAAACAAAGTTCTAACTTCTGAGCATTATCTCCTATCAAAATAAAGGGTATATCCTTGATTACAATGTAACTGACTAATTGATGCTCGTACAATGTCATGCTCCCATTTATGGAACTTTGTCGTTAGAATTTCGAGAGCCATAAAACTATGTTATGGCAAGTTAGTCTCTTTAAGCTCACCGATGTAAATAAAGACACCAGCAAAAACACGATAAGGGGGAGCTATCAATATGTTATCTTCCATCTGATAACGTAACCTATACGCAACCATACATCACAAGATTCACAACTGTGATAAGAGATTTACCTCTAATCTTGTATCACGTGTGATAACTTCCTCAAGGGAGCATCTGCTTTAAACCAAGTAATATCCTGCGGTAATTTGGTACACCACCAACCTCTAACAAACAGAGCAACACTCGCCAAATCCATATGCGGAGGTCTGACTGTCAAGAACAGTGCTTCAGCTGTCGGAACATTGTCACATACAAACAATATTTAGAAAAATAGCAAGCAGATAAAACTAAAGGAACAAGAGTTAACTCCCAATCTAATAATTTCAGCATAAAATTCAGCTGCAAGCGGATGATACTCTATGTAGAAAGAGTCTTTTGAATCACTGAAAAAAAAAATTTACTTGATGACCAACTGGTGCACATAAACTGATCACATCAATGCAAAAATGTAATAACGTAATAACGTAAATCCACTAAGATAAGCACTAACAATCAAATAGCAATATATTTCCATTTGGTAATTCAAGTTTCCTCAGATAGTGGACTAACAAGACAAATTACTGTGGCAAGATGGTTTGGCATCATTGTCACATGAATAAAGTTCGATCTAAGATATTAATGGCAAGAAATTGACCCTGAGTGTATAAAATCAGAACATATTGGGACGGGCAAATTAATGTAAGCTAGTGTGTATCAACTAACTTCCAAAAGCCTGACAATCGATTCCACCGTAGATAAGCACCAAAGAATGGTTGTTAGGAGTTGACATGGTCTGCGACAAAATATTTACAACTGACGTCTTAGCCCATTTCCTCGGAAGTGTCTATTGCAGTAATAAATGAAGGAAAATGGATAATGCCTTTGCTATTTTCAAAGTAGAAGTTGTATATTAGGGTTACCACAAAGAACTCTGCCATCAAGGATGATCAGCTTACCATAAGAAAGCCAAAAGCCAATATACCTCTTAGCTATGTTGCTCCGACTCTTCTAATTTCCTCGCGTCCCCGTGTCTGACACTTGACACTCGGACATGGGTATGACACTTGGACACCTCATTTTAGACCAAAATATGCATATTTTTCAGAAAAAAAGCCGAGTCCGACACTTGGACACGCACCCGTGTCGGATACTTCTAAACGAGTCTGAGTAACATAGCCTCTTAGTATGAAAGTTACTAGCTTTAGTGTCTGGTTCATAGTTGGCTATCTAAGTTTACTTACAAATACATGTACCCAATATTCATTTTTAAAGGAATCCGGCGCTGTCAATAACCTACAAACACATGTAACATTTATTCTGGGAGCAAGTTTTACTTCACTGTTCTATTATTTCCACACTATAAATGAAAGCATTAAAAAGGAAACAAAATCAATAATGTTACATGACTTTGCAAAACCCTAGAAGTTTAGTCCGTGTGCAATTAAGAGAGCTATTTACAGAAAGACCCAAATTAAAACGAAAAAACTACAAAAACTAATTCAATGTCTTCACATAGGGCCTAACTGCAATTTACAGAAAGACCCAAATTAAAACGAACAAACTACAAAGATAGATTTAAGATCTTTAAATAATAAAATTTACGATCCAATGGGTATATATTTATATAATATACTCGTAGTTATTACAGATAAATACTATGATAGCCAAGACTTAAGTCATTGTAAGTATTCAACAGCCCTAACTGCCAGCAGAGAAATAACCCTTTTTGTTCCCTGAGGTAGGGCTCCAAACGAGGAGCTCGAGCTCGGATGGATTCGAGTCCGGCTCGACTTTTTTAGCTCGAGCTCGAGCTAGAAGCTCGTCGAGCCTTAAAAAAAACTAAGGCTCGGCTCGAGTTCGAATTGAGCTTGTTTTCTCATTATATTATTTCACTGTCTCAACTTTTGAATCTAACTAAATATAAATATTTTTAAAAAATAAATAAGTATAAAAAAAAATACTAAAAAAATATTATATTATAATATACTTATACTAATAAATGCCTAAATAACATAAAATTTGAAATAAAATAAATTTTAGAATAAAAATTATACAAAAATAAATAAACGAGCTGAGCCTTGCTAAGCTCGGGCTCGGCTTGTATTTAGTCAAGCTCGGCTCGAGCTCGAGCGAACTTTGACCGAGCCGATTCTGAGGGCTCAACGAGACGGCTCATATCATTTACTGTCCAGCGCTACCCTACCCCGTACCCTCAGGTATGGATCATTGTTATAATAATAGAAAAACACGCCACTGATCTTCAATCAACTATTTCTTTTGGAAGATCACATAGGTCTAGAAAATAAACTTATGAATTCATCAATTGTGAGCTGAAATTTTTGACGCTTTACAGTAAAGACTACTTGACATGGTAACTTGGTAATTACACCGTATTAAAATTCCGGTAGACATATAAGGGTTCACATTTGCATACAAGATCTAGCAGTTTGACAGTTTCCAATATAATCGCATCAATAATCCAGGCAACTTTTCAGTATTCTTTTAACATTATAAATCTAAACCTAATCAAGTATCAACAATGATTACTTGATTACCTAGAAATCTAAAATAATCCAATAAATAACAAAAATGGCAATTAAGATTTCAGTAATAGATCCACGAGTTCACTGTTCTGCATGGAAAACAAGATTTCCTACTTAAAGTTGAGCATTAACCCTCAGCAGGATGAGAAACACACTATAATTTACAACAGCAGTGCTTTATGACACCATGAAAAGCACAAATCATGAAACTTCTCTAGACATTGGCCATTCAACTGTTTATACTTTAAAGTTTAAACTAATTGTAAATACCTTTGCTAATTTGAACTTCTGGTTCCCTCCAATCTGTCTGAACATAACATTGTGAGAACACCATGTTTATCCGACACCTGAAACAGAAATGGTATACATGCAAAAAATTAAAATACTAAAGATAATTTTCCCCACATTGACAAAAAAGCTCTTGTTCGACAGATTCAAATTTAATAAAATCTTATGCAGCTTTTTTCTGAAACATACTAACCATAACAGAATTTCATTCAGAACGCTACCAAAATACAGACTGGTGAAGATGTAAAATCAGTGTAGAAGGTCTCATCAATATAAGAGTACAAGAACAACATTAGTTCATTGCCTCGAAAGCTCCCGCCTATCCTAATGTAAGGGAGGCCAAGTATACGGATCCTGACTCCTGCGGGTAAAACGAAAGACACGTTGAGCCATAAAAAATTGTTTGCAATTTTGCATCATATTCCAAAGCAGAGAAATTGGGTCTTTGATAGCATTTGACGTGGAAATTAAAATGGTATTATTAGTACAGACATTAGATAAAACTAGGTAACAGTCTTATGACTCTCATGATAAGGCAACATGAGTATATGAGCCACGCTTTAAGATCCCAGTTTGAAATTTGATCTCGTCCTACCGTAAGACATGCTGCAGCATATCATGCCTTATAACACTGACTACAATCATCAACAGGGCAGCAAGTAATTTATTCAGGCAAAATCAAAGAGTAATATGTAAATTCATACACCATCCTAACATGACGGTTCGGTGCTAATGCAGCTGAAACACAGATGGGTAAACAAAATACTCTGCAACTTCTTTAAAAAGAAAAAATATTTGAGGTAGAATCATTCTACTCAATCAAATACTTGGAGCTTAAATCTTCACATATTCTATGATTCCTGTCTGAAGAATATCAAGTTTACAATGTTTTGCCCATGGCTTCATTCCTCATGTAACAGTGTCATCTGGTTGAAGCTTAGGAACTTACATGCTAGTCACTCCCAGCTGTTACTTTTGTCCAGAAGATCATAGCTATGCCTATTGATGAGTATTTTTGCCAACAAATCTGTGAACCATTGGTTTGTTTATCAGACAATTATTGTTCTTCTGAAGCGTTCATGCAAAATTCAGATGTGAGACTTTATAATTTAGGGAGGGAATCTAGAAAGAATGTATTGATATACTGTTTTTTCAGCATTTATGAAGCAAATAAAAAAAATTCAATCTTTTCTTTTAATTTTTGTTATTACGTCACCACGGGGCATGCATCTGCTAGATTTCTGATTCAGTACCAGAATCGTCTCTAAGGACAGAAGATCACCCAAAAATTGGTGAAAATTATCAATCCCCAACACCTTCTCTTACATTAGCTTTAAATAGGTTCTGAAATACCAAAAATTAAAGAAGGGTAGGCTGAACTTCAGAACTTCACTAAAGTTCAATCCATTTATGATGGTTTCAGTATCCATATTCCTCATATAAAAACTTCATTAATAAATAAAATTTAATAAAGGGAACTACAAGCAAGTACTGAATGTAAGCCTATTAGATTTGTTTAAGCAAGCATATGAACATGTCGTTATGATTTTAGAAGAGGCTCTCCTGACATGACATCCAGTTACCCCAGATGTCATTAAAGAGAATCTGATCAAGTATGGGAAATATAGGGTGTCAAAAGGTATGTAATTATGTACTACTCTGTCCCAGTCATTTGTTTGCCTTTGATTAAAATACCTCTCACAAAGAATAAAAAAGGCAAACAAATGATTGGGACAGAGGGAGTATAAACATCCAACCATAATTTGAAGAGGGTGTCAAAATTATGTATACACAATTACACATTGAATTCAAGCAACTTCTAGAAAAAAAAAATGAAAATGATAAAAGTCAAGATATGAAACTAACAATCTTATATAGCCAAAGACACTGAGAACCAAGAGATAACTAACTAAAAAAGCTTCACTAATGATGACGGTATCAATGACTTGTTTCCAAGAATGCAATGGTTAAATAACACTCTTCTAGTACTCCGTCCATCCCTCTCTAAGGATTTTGTTTCTTTAAAGTACAAAGTTTACTTTACATTGGACAATATATGATTGAAAACGATTGTAATTGAACAAGTAATTAGAAGAAAGAGATTTTGTGCTTAAAACATAAGCCGCTACTTCCCCAACAATCATCAACATTGTAGGTTATTACGATATCTAGTCACCAAGGTAACTTTTCATGTTATCAAAATTTTAACGACTCAAATCTTCCTGTAGACTTTGTTAGATATGTTACAAACAGAATGAACTTCAGCATGGAATCACGATGGCTGAATGTCCAAGCCGCCGGGTTCAACTTCTAGTCATCTTCTCACTTTTCACAACATAATAACTTTGAGATTAGCAAACTTATGACAGTCCAACAGTATTCTATCCATAAGCTTTTTGGTTTGCAAGCTAACGGAATGTACTGTTTGCTAAAATATAGAAAATTAAAACATCCCGCTTTTGACGTCTTTTCTCTTTACTACAAGACATGGCTTACCGTTTGGTCTAGTTCAACTAAAGAAATTTCAGGAAGTCTCGTACGACAAGATGAGTTTTAACTGTAGGTACGAGAGGCTAATAAAATAAAGCTAAGAAGTCAGGTTCAAGCAAATCGCTAAGTTTATCGAGTTATGAAAAGATGTAAACCAACAAAACAATAACAGGGACACACCATCGACTATGGCAAGGTAAGGAGGTCATATGTATGTAGCCTTATCCTTATGTTCAAAGAGATATTGTTCCTATACACCATGATTAAACTTAGGTTGCCAAGGATCTAATTTAACACGCAATATGACAATTTTTTTTGCAGAAAGTCAAAGAGGCAAAGACACACAATAATCATATACCACCTTATTTTCTTAAAGTTCCATAGAGGGTAACATTCAGGTACTTTGCTAAACGGCAGGGATAATCCAAATATGAGGAATAAGATGCTTCTGCATATCATCCAGATCATAATGACTCATGAAGGACCTCTCTCCAATTAGGAAAACACCAGCATCAGTTGGATCCTTGAAGTGGTATGTCTTACAGTAGACCGGTGATAAAGTCAAAGTGATCATCAATGAAATAGACCGAGTTTGGAATAATGCCGGGAAAGTCAAGGCTTTCACACAATATGAGTAATTGTCAATGCTCGAGAGTTCAAGTCAGTTAAACGTTTCACGCACCTTATCATAACTTGTAGACTATATACCAAGGATCCGAAGGAAACCACCGACATTGCTATTTGGGAAGATCTCGACCTCACCATTTGTAAAAGGGTATTTCTGTCATTTGACACAAAGATGTACTTTTGAGGATTAGGCCTGGCTGGGCCGTAAAGAGGCTCACTGACAGACTCCAATTGGGGGATATTGGCTTCAGGGTCCAAGACGAAAAGTTCCCCATATAAATTTACAGCAGTAAAATGTCCATCAAAGTAAATCATGACATAAATTAAAGGGTCTTCATTTATGCAAGTCCAACTTTCATCCCCGGATTTGTAATATGTCAAGCTTCTAAACTCACCATAGATTAGCATAACGGTATAATAAGGAAATAAGACCGGACCAGCTGACAACACTGCCTTACAGATGTAGTATTTGGGGAAAAACATCAATTTGCACTGACTGACAGAAATACCTAGCTGCCGGGAATGGGGGAAGGTTAACAGTCCCATTCCTAGTCCTAGAATAAAAAGTATTGAATAAGGTAACCACAAAAGAGAAGGGTCCAATAAAGATGAGCCAACCATGACATGAACCAATGTACCTGGTGTTGTATGGCATTTGTAATCTCAGATTATCAGGTCACAGACTTGTCCATCAGGACTGCAGAGACTGCGGGCTTTCAGGCATGTCATTGGTGGGTATCAACAACATCCGGACATATGTTCATTTCTCGAAATCTGTGTTTGCAGACTGACCGACACCTGGCACAAACGCTGCCAAGGAAATTAAATCAGACAAAATGAATAATTCTGTTAAAATCACAAAAAGAATGTTCTCGGGCAAGCCTAATCTAGTATCTTAGACATTGAGTGTAAGGAATCCATCGGTGTAACTAAGAGTAGTAAAACTATAAAAAGTTGATGATAACGGATTATATCCACCATTTTCACGCATCAATCATAAAGCCAGAATATGAGACAATATCTGGAAGAGATCTGGACAGCTAAGTATTTGCCGGAATTCAACTTCACGGATGTTTACTTCCTTATGAAAAGCAGTTAATGAAGGAACGACATCTAAAAGGACAAGAAATATGAGTGAATAAATGTTACTATCTTGTTCAAACAGGTAAAAAACTATTCCATTTAAAACACTCATGAAAATGCATCTGGTTTCTTCTACTCAATGACTCTTTTCTGAATTTCTGCTTCCATCAATGAGAGTTACATACTACTTACATTAGCATGAAAATAATCAAATATGACCTTTGGAAGACCTGTTTATGTGACACAACAACTGTAGCCTTAACAAAGATATTGATTGGCAGAGAGATTCCCATTGCTACTTACCAGTTTTGACAGTTCCAAGAAATTTTTCGTGTTTTGCCGTTTGCGGTGCAAATTTCATCCCATCCTTAATGTGTAGACATATGTCCAACATCAGTATCATATCTACCTATATACTACGGTAGTATAATAAAAACAAAATAAAAAAATTGGAAAGTCATTTTGTCTCTTATATAATCTTCTACAGCTTCTACGAAGATCTCTGCATAATCTCTAGTCACATAACAGGTCAACAAGGGGATTCCTTGATTATTACGTAATTAACTGATACTATATGCGTATGTGATGCAAAATATATTTTGTCCTCAAGGTGTGATGGAATATAAAAGACGATGCAGACATTGTTGGATGAAAACTAAAACTCACAACTGTTATAGTGGGTTAAGAACAATTATAGGGTAGCTGATCTTCTGAGAGAACTTCGAGAACCATGAAATCGTGCATGCTATGGGCAACTTGTCTCTTTACACCTAGCAAAGTGAACAAAAACGTTTAAAAATGGTATCTTCAGTTTGGTTACGTGACCTATACGCAAACATACACCCAAGTGAAAGAATTTGCCGTATCGTTGTATCATGTATCAATGCATCACCGACTGATCAATATCTTACAGTAATTTGTAGATCAGTTAAACTAGTTTCAGAGCAACATCATTTTGTTTAAACACAGTAGCAATTCATTAGATAAACTCCTTGTGGAGCTCTGAGCCTCTGACTGTCGGGAACAGTTTTTCAACTTTCATATCTCTATAAAAGCTATTTCATATTCATGTCATAAAAAAAAAAAAAATATTCATGTCATAAAATTTGGAAAACAGATGAAACTTCATGAACTGGAATTTATTGTTATTATTCTAATAGTTCCAGCATAATATTCTGCTACAAGCAGATGATACATAATGTAGCAATAATTATTTTAACCACTAGAAGAGAAATTTATTATCTGGCTAACTACATGAAGCATATAAATTGGTAATATCACTGCAACTATGTAAATCCACAAGGATAAGCATACAAGAGATGTCACAACAACAAGAAGCCAGGCATGTCTATTTAACCTCTAAAAAATTCCACACGGAGATATATGCCTTATATAGTTGGATTAATCCAAATAGGTGGCGGTAAGTGGCCGTGATCAGATACTAGATAGAAAATTCTCCTAATTATACCATCATCCAAGTGACAGACACCAATATAGCGATGGCTAGTAAAATGGTATGAATTAAAGAGCCTAGAATCAGAATCTTCGTAGTAATCAGTGAAGTAGACAGAATTCGGTCTACATCCCGGGAACTTGGAGGCAAGGACATACAGAGAATGGTTGTCTCCCAAGAACAGTGCACCTTCCCCGAGGCTCTGAACCGAGATCCATTTATTTCTACCATTATTATCCAACAGTTTATACAGAACGAAGCCAACCGTAAACAAAGCAGGCACCTCCTTGTTACACATGCAAGCTCGTAATAGCCTAATCGTTTGCAATATAGTTCCATCGGGTAAGTTAACAATGTACCGTCTGCAAAAAGTCCCTAGCATACCCAAAAGTGAGCCAGAAATTACACTGTGAGAAGGAGGCTTGACATGAATGTCACATGAGAAAACCTGGCCTAAAATATCAACGGCAAAACATTTACCGTGAGAGTACATAACATCATAGATAAGAGGGACTTCCCAATTCATATATCTCCAGTGTGTATCACCTGACTTCCACCAGGCTAACAGTTGAAATTCACCATAGATAAGCATCAACACATAGTCATTAGGAGATGTGGCGGGATCTGATGACAAAATAGCCTTACTAACAAAAGACTCACAATTGAAGTCTTCGCCCATTTCCTCAGAAGTGTCTAATGCAGCAATAAAAGGAGGAAGATGGATAATTCCTTTGCTATTTCCAAAGTAGAAAGGATTTATAAGGGAAACCACAAAGGACACGTCATCAAGGATGATCAGCCACCCATGAGAAGAGCCAATATATCTCTTGGTGTAAGGGACTGGCAAACGTAGATCATAGATCTCTTCACGGGTAATACTAAATAATCTGTGTATAGGGGCATGGTTTTCAATGTTGGGTATAAGAAGCATGGGAAGATTCCGGGCGAAGTGCATGTTGCTATGTAGGCCCAGTAGTTCAAACCTATCTTTCGCAACAGAACGCCAATGACTACAAACACATGCAAACCGCATCATGTCAGACAGGAGGAAAAGTTTATTGAGCACCATGAAGAGCAGGTCTCGGTGCAGCCATGCCCAATCAGAGGTAGATGAGGATGAAGAGCTGGTTGAGGCTTTGGTTGATTTCATGTTGAGAGTTTAACAGGCAGAGTGAAGGATGGATGGAGGCACTGCAACTCTACATTACACCTCACTTCTTATATATGGGATTGATCATGTCAATAGAGGCAGGTAATTTGGTATAAGACTCTAAATCTACCCAAATCGATATAGATCAGTATATAGATCAGTTTTGATCTGACGGAAGGGAAACAATTTGTTTCTATGGTTAAAGACCAAGAGAAAATATACACTTTCAACATAATGATTTTACTTAATTACATTTTTAGTGCATTGGTATTTGTTACACGATAAGCGACAACATAATTATAAACTCTCATAAGATGGCGTGTAAGTTACGTTAATAAGTAATAGGGATAATTAAGAGTACAACTTAATTTGTCTCTTGAAAAAAGATTCCCTACTTCAATCATTCGAAAATTTCTAAAGAGCAGAATCACAAGTACATCTTACCTTTGTTTGGAACAAAGCCAAGCCAATACTATACATTAGCCCACTCATAAGACAAAATTGACGATTTAGTTATCATGAATACTAATTCCTACTACGATTTTAGAGAAGAAATGTCGCAAGATAATGAACTTCTTCAATTAGTAGGTTATGTAGGTCTAAAAACTGAATGCACGGATACATCAACTATAAGTTGGAAACTTTAATCATTCAGCATAACTGCTAGCTGGGAACCTCTTACGTGGTAAGTCATGGATCGACATGACATAAAATCTTAAGAGATTACGTTCTCATTCAGGATCTAACAGATCACAATCTATTTGCGTTAATCTAAGAAAATTTCCGATCTTATGGTGAAAAACAATTCTGGGATTAAATCTAAACCTAATCAATTAGATAGAAAACCAGGAGATAAATTAACAAAAAGGCAAACAAAGATTTCAGTAGATCACAATTTCAGTATTGTGAAAAGGAAACCAGATTTTTTACTTAAATGAACCCTAGCAATAACCAAATAAAAAAAAAAAAAAAAAAAAAAAAACTCTTCTCCATGATACCAACAACCGTCCAGATAACAAAAATGCTTAAGACAGGTCAGTAAACTGTTTATATGTTATACTTCATAGGTTATACCTTTGCTCATCTGCAATTCTGTGTTTCCCTTCAATTTGCCGAACATAACTGCATGACCTGGTAGGCTGCAACATGCTTAATGTGTACTCCGCACCTGACAAAATCATATCAGAATTAAATTGACTTCCCCACACATCGACAAAAACACTTGTGCATGAGAGTACATATCAGAATCAAATTTACTAAATCTTGACGTAGCTTTTTAGTAAACATAGCCTATGTTACTCCGATATTTCACTTAGTTGCCGTATCCCGTCCCGTATCCGATACGTATCTTGTCGGATACGAGACGACACTTCGATATTTAATTTTAGACCAAAATATCGAAAATGCGGCACAAAATAGCCGTATCCGATACTGTGATACGTATCATGTCCGATAACTTAGAACATAGCACAATTTCTTGAAAGTTACAATGTTGCTTCAAAGATTGACAACATCTTCAGTTAACATTATTTTCATACCATATAGAAGCAAAACTAGGAACATTAAAAACAATTCCGTATGAAAATTGATCGCACACCTACATCAGACAAAACCAAAATGGAAGAGTCTTGAACACAAAGAACAATTTTTCATATACACAATACTGCGGATAATCTATCACACACCTATTAGCTAAGAAAGTAAAGTTTATCGTCACTTTAATATTCCACCAACAACAAATGGGATGTCAACTAAGTTAGCCGGTAAAGTCATGACAAGGTTCGCAACAAGTTAGCCCCAAAACTACCATTGAGGTTCCATTTACGACCAAAAACTAGTTTTGCTGATTTCAGTGAGGTAAAAACAACACAATATTATCAATAACACAAACATATATATATTAGAAATTTTTAAGGGGAAAATGCATATGGTACCCTTCAAGTTTGACATTTTACCCGAAATACCCAATTTTTTGTTCCGGAAAACTTCAAGAGGTCATAACTCGTGTTCACGAGTTCAGAAAGTAATTTCTTTTTTCAATTTGATATCTTTCAAAGTACGAGTTGGTCACTCAAAGTTTGTTCGGTCAAAAACACTGACATACAAAAACTCCTAGCCACGGGATCCAAATACGACAATTTTTTTTTACAAATCGTAGTTCTCGAAAAGATAATCGATTTGAAAATAAAAATTGTCACTTTCTGAACTCGTAAACACGAGTTATGCCCTCTTAAACTTTTCCGGACCAAAAAATTGGGT
>JAOWBH010018699.1:0-16070 GCA_028566215.1 Silene coronaria
GGGATAAGGTGGGGCACCCCATGTGCTTCTCACTCACCCCTAAATGAGTATTTTGTGAGAGAAAACGATATCCGTCATAAGCTTGTGACGGAAGGTATCCGTCACAAATGAGAATTGGTGATTACATTGATATGAACTATTTTAATCCTACAAATTCTCATTTGTGACGGATAATATCTGTCATAAGCTTGTGACGGGTCAAATAAAACTCACTTAACTGGATAAAACAAGCCATTTGTGATTTCTAGACACTATTACTTTTATCTTATATATTTATGTGGATACTGGATACTGGATACTACTAGACCCGTCACAAGTTTGTTATCGTCACCGTCACACGGGAGACTTATCGTTTTAACCATACGTGAACATCAATTAACAACCGTTCATTCATCACACACTTCAAAGTTCAAGCTTGTACTACACTACTTAATTACTACACTTTTTTTTGCTCGCTCACATTTCATCAACAAATTTATTTACTTTATCAAAAACAATTTGTTTTATCAACAAAAGAAAAAAAAAATGCCAAGAAGCAGTTTAGGAAAGGTTGAGTTGATTGTTGATACTGGTCACCCATTGTTGAATCGCACTGTTGATGGGTTTCTTAAGATTGGCACGGTATTATTTTTACTCTTTAACCCGTCTTACATTTCGCAAATTCTCATTTGTGACGGTCCTAAGTTAAAACCATACAAAATGACCAATTAAAATGACCTCTTTCTAATATAACTCTAAGTGGTCTTTTGTAAGACGGTTTTGTACTAATATTTGATTAAAACTTATCCTATTAACATGAAATGACTCGTAAATGTAGTTATTAAAAGGATCCGTTTTACAATATTTTTGTGGAAGACGGTTTTACACCCAAGTATTTATTTTGTGTAGTGGGTTTTGTTTGTAACAGGTTGCTGCAGCCAGGTCAGCTGCTGAAGATGTATATGGCATGGCTCAGAAAGGTTTCACATTTTCACTCTAACATGTTCATTTTATTTTATTTTATTTTAATCATTTTGTCATGATTTAATTTAATGTGGTATTTTTTTTAATAAAAATGGTTGACAATATGGATTAGAGGTTAGTAGAGAGGTATAATTGATGCAAATTAGCGATAGGGGATTCGAACTTGGGACCTACATTATCCATTTTGGTTAGTCTTCGAGCAATAGTTTACGTTTTCTTTTACTTGCGAATGTTTTGTGAGGTGGAGAATGATTTCGGGTTTTCCTAGTCCATTTGCATGCACATTTTTATATAAAAAATGTATTTGGAAGCAAACAATGGCGGAGCCAGAATTTGGCCTTAAGGAACGGAGATTTCTGTGTGTGTGTGTGTATGGGATAAGTTAAGTTAGGAAAAAAAGTCGTGAATTTTAACTAAAATTGCTAATTTCTAAGGAGCGAATTACCATGTATGGGCATGTAGAAACTTATATTAGTGATGTAAAAGGATGAATATGCCAAGTGATAACTACATTTTCAATTTTTTTCATTGATGCAGGAAGTGTTTCAAGTAACAGCATTGAGCACTCAGTAAGTTCAATTTACCAATGTACCATCTTAAAAGTTTGAGTTAGTGAGATTATCATTGTTATTCTTGTTTGTTGGGAGTGTTTGATATTGTTAGGAGGCTGTCTAAATCAAAAGCTGAAGTCTTTTTGTGATGCTGGATTGGTTATATTGTGTTAATGACTTGGTTCCCAATATGTAATGTCGTGAATTGATATTTGATAGCGATGTTTTAGATGCTTCACTTCACTTCGGTGCCCTGACAATTTTTTATGGTATGGACGTATGGTATCGTGCTATTGGTCTCATGCTAGTGGTTCTCAGTTAAATATCATCCCTGACAAGGTTAATTATTGGGAGTCATATGTAGTTCGGATTTGATTTACTGTACTTCTGTAAAGCTATGATGTTTTGATAATCCGACTGTTCACAACATTATCACTAATTCTCTGTATTTTCAGTTGAAAAAGATGTGCAAAGAGGGAGCATATTGGGGTAAGTTTATAAAGCTTATCTGTTCACAGTACATGATCAGTTGATGTTATGTGTTACTGAGGACTATGAGGAGCCCTTCTAATTTCCGTGCTAAGTACTGTGTATCGTATTATGCAGGAGCCATTGCTGGTACTTATGTTGGTATGGAATACGGAGTGGCTAAAATTCGTGGTACCTATGATTATGTAAGTGCTTCGACTTAAATATAGATTTATAGATACCAAGTGAGTTGTAATTTGTGGAACCGACAACTGATGGCAATTTTTGTTTTATGTAACACGTTTCTATGAATTATGAAGTGCTGGGGGTAGTCATTGTTCATGGTTCGTCAAAGTGAATGCAATGTGATAGAATGAATCATGGTAAACAGTTTTCAATTTTCCACTTCAGGACACTTTGCACAGTATGTTGCATTGTTGCTCTTAGTAGTGCATATTTCGACAATAATGACAGGAAAGTGAATTTTTTTTTTTTTTTTTTGCTGTTCTTTATCGGTATGTGACCTCAAGCATTGAACACAGTCAGCCAACTTACTCGGTGGAAACTTAACCGAACCTCTTGATAACTTTTAGATAGGGAATTATTGTGTGATATCAGTTCGCTAGTGTCTTTAAGTAGGAAAAAAATCATTTTGTCGATTGAATGATTTTTACGAGGTACTTGGATGTTATTAAGTATACACTGATGGTTCTGTTTTTTCGCCCATAACCAGAAAAATGCAATGATTGGGGGTGCTTTGACGGGAGCTCTAGTATCGGTCGTGTCAAAAAGTAAGGGAGACAAGATCGTTGTGGATGCTATAACAGGAGGTGCTATTGCCACTGCTGTGGAGCTTATCAACTATCTCACTTGAGTATGCATCTCCTCCTATTGTCCCTACGAGAGCGTACAAACTTGTTCAATAAAATGTTACATGAAATCTTCATGATTTATCCTTCTATCCTACAATGTTTAAGCCCTTGTAATTATTGTATTACTAAAAAGGCTTTTCCGATTTGTGTACTTTGGTGTCATTGTTGAATATCATGCTTGCCTGTTCGTGTCTTTCCACGTCATTTTGGATGAAATCGTATGTTACGACAAGACACCTATGACTTTTGATGCTGTGTCGATAAAAATTGACACAGACGAACAGTAGCGACAGCTAACAACAGCACCTGTTCAAGGTATTTCTCTGCTTACACTAAACTCATGTAGTGCTTTCCTGTCTAACACTCTGATATCAAGTACGCGTAAAAGAAAAATGTGATAGAAATTGACATAGACAAACAGTATAAGGTGAATATTTTCAGTGAATATTGTCGAGCATTGACAAACGACAGTTGACAACAGCTCAAGGTGTTTCTTTGCTTAAGTTACAGTAATATCTCTTGTAGTGCTTTCATGTCTAACACTCCCAGATCAAATTACGTGTAAAGGAAAAGTAGAAAACATATCTGATACCCTGTTGCATTTTCGGTATGCTTTCCGTTTTTGGACAGTGCTAGCTGACCAGGTTTCAGTATTTCTGTGTTTATAGTATTAGGGAAAAGACACGATTGAGAACTGGTAATGCTGTCGATTTTGCTTGTTGACTAGTTTCCAACGCTTGTATAAAGTTGCGTTTATCTAACCCTTTTACTTGTATAGGCAGTGAGTCTTGTGATCCTTGCCTCCTTGGTACTTTATTTTATGATGCTAGGTGACTAAGCTTTATGAAATGATTAGAACAATGATCGCAAGCTGTGTTACGTATTTTTGCTGTTAATAGTAATGTCCTGGGGCCTTCAATACTGTTGTAGTGACTTGTGAGTGCTATTGAAAGTAAACGGAGGACTCGTTTGGTTATCATTGCCGTGGATGACTGGAATGTGTTTGAGTTAGTAAAGTTTTGAAGTTTATTGCGATGAAATTCATTGATTTTGGCCATTTACGAGGTCAGGTCTCAGGCGGATTTAATACTATAAAACCCATATCTGCATTCTGCAAAAACTAGTACTACATTGATTTTTAACAGCAGTTAACAAATGCACTAAGATTAGATGTTCAAAAAGTAGACCAGAAACACAGGTAATGCTATGGACAATTTCTTTGCTCTCATAAATGTGAATGAGGGGCTGCTATCCGCGTAGTTAGACTGTGATGCGCTACTATCTGGTAATTGTTTAAGCACTTGGATTATCGTGCTGCATCATTCAACAAGAGCAACGTGCTGCATCATTCAACATGAGCAACGCGAATACTGTCCTAGTGTGGCAGTATGGAGTATATCAAAGATTCAAAGGGAACACGTTAGAAAAACCGCTCATCATTGTCAAACTCGGATTGAAGCACATGATAATATATTGGGATTATGCTTCAAGTTCAAGACTTCATATGTACTCACTGGTGACTTTCAGCTTATATGTCAGCCACATAATTGTGCCATCCATAAAATTAAGTGATTTGACCATTAAACTAGCTAATTAAACTTACAAAGCAAAATAATTAGACACAGTAATGATGTGGGATGATTCGTCAATAAAAGTTCGTTTATTGCCAAAACATATTTATTTATTGTCCATAAAAGAGCAACTACGTAAAAAGTTCGTTTATTGTCAAAATAATAAATAAATATGATTATTTATTTACGAACTTTATTGATAATAAACATAATTTTTTATTCATGAAAGAGCAATTACGTACAAAAATCGTATTTATTTTGTTTACATAACCGTTATCCAATAATTACGGATTACCAAATTAAATTAAGAAAGACATTCCCTTACATTTGAAGCAAAATCATGTTGACCCACCACACTTTACACATACTTCACTTCAAAAATCATCCAACAAATTCTGGGTTAACGCGCCACCGCGATTAATCAAGAAATATTCGCCGGAAAAAATGGCGAATGGCGTTGCTGTCGGCGGCGGCGGAGAAGCGTGGAAGGCGCATACGGCGATGGTAATGGTACAGGTCTTTAATGGAGGTTATCATGTTATCACCAAAGTTGCTCTTAATGATGGCGTTAATCAGATTGTTTTCTGTGTTTTTCGTGATCTTATCGCTCTTTCTATCCTCGCTCCTCTCGCCTTTTTCCGCGAAAGGTCGCTTCTTTATTTGGCTTTCGCTTCAATTTCTTTGATAATTTTAATTAGTTTGTAATTTGTTATGTTTGAATTGATGATTGATCGTCTTGAGATTGAGATGAATTGCAATCTTCGTTTAGCTTAGGGTGATTAATGTTGTGTGCAAATGCTTGGTTAAGACCGTCTTAAGTTACATGACACTCGCAACCGATTTAAATTTGGATAAAATGGGAGAAGAATTGTAGGAGGTCTTAATTTAAGACGGTCTTTAGCAATACATACTGGTGAGCCAAATTATAGGGAAATGTAAATTGTTGTAGCTGATGGTACTCAGAGCATGGACAATGAGCAAGCAGATGAAACAAAAAAATTGTGGCATCATGATATGAACAATGTTGTGCCTTTTTATCAAAATCGAAGTTTTATTATCTTATTAAACTGATTATTAGGCCGTGGCTCTGTGAAATTTTAGAACTTGCTATTAGATGACTCTGGTAATGATGTAGTAATCAATGGTGGAACAAGGATTTATAGTTAGGGGGTGAAAATTTCCGGGGGGCTAGTAATTGTAAATTGTAATTAGGTGAGATAGATAAAAAAAATCAAAAATCGTGGCTAAAGTTTCAAAATTTTCATTGCTCAAGGGCGACCACCATTGTTATTCCCCTTAGTTGTGCCACTGAATTAGTAATAGTGATAGTGGTGATGATGATAGTGATATTGATACAGTAAGAATAGAGGTCTTATTTATATGGTCAGACCGCCGTTTGGAGGATCCCTTTGTAATGTCAAGCAGTTTGGTTTTTATATGCGAGCTTTGTGTCGAGTCCTAAAACAAAGTAATGATTTATAATTAACTAGGCATAAAGCAAAATGAATTTAGCAAGCCAAAGTACCCTTTTCTGGACAACTCAGGTCTCAAAACAGGGAGCGGTTGTTTGCACACCCAAATTGGCTATTCCCACAGTTTTCTCACAAAAAGTGTGAGAATGAATGTTTTAAAATTTTGTTGTGAAAGAAGGGGGTGTCGCTGTGTGAGAATAGTGAATATATGCCTCTTTTGCTTAACTGATTTATGATATTCGAAGCTCAATTTTGCAGGCGTGTTCGGCCTCCAATTAGTAAAAGTCTTCTAGTTACATTTTTCTTTCTCGGGTTAACAGGGTATGTTAGATGTTTCTGCTCTTCCAAACGTTGAACGCTGTACATTTCTACTCATCATACATTTTAGTGTACTTGTGTTTATGTTGTTTACTTGACTAGAATATTTGGAAACCAACTTCTGTTCTTGTTTGGTCTGAGCTATACAAATCCAACATATGCGGCAGCTACTCAACCTTCCATACCTGTTTTCACTTTCCTCTTGGCTGCATTCATGGGGTCAGTCCAATCAAATTTCAGGTGTTTTTTTTTTACCGTATTAGCTGTTATACCTCTTTAACTGCTTACGTCGATCTTTTTTTATGCAGCACAGAAACATTGAATTTATTAACGGTTGAAGGACAGATGAAAGTTGCCGGCACAGTTGCTTGTGTCTCTGGTGCTGTGTTGATGGTTGTATTTAAAGGTCCTGCTATATTTGGATTTAGTGAAGACCTCGGAATACAAAGTGAAATAACTGCCAAAGGACAACCAGAACCAGTTGGATGGTTTGTGGCGAGGCTTATGGACCTTGGTCTAGAATCTTTCCACCTTGGTGTATTGTGTCTGATAGGAAACTGCATGTGCATGGCGACTTATCTGGCTATTCAGGTATCAATATATCATTGCCTTTGTTTAATCCTGCATTCCCCCTTGTGTTATTGTTCAAGAGATAATAGTGTTGGGAGGACTAAATACACTTCTACTTAGCAATCACAAAAGTGGACATCGCCGGGTACTCCCTTAAATGATAAACCCTGTAGACAATGCATCTTTTTTCCCCAACCTTATGAACCGAGTATTCAAGCTCAGTGAACTTTCAGATCAACTTCCTTTAATCTCATTGAGTCTCTCAAAAGAAACAATATATGCCTATGCTGTTCCTGGATAACTTATGATGGTACTAAATGACCCTTCATTTTAAGTTCACTTCGGGTGCGCCTAGATGCAAGAGAAAATGAGGGGCCTAGCCAAAACACCTGAGAAGTCTGATGCACGTCTTGTACTTCTAGTTATATCTTATACCCTTCTCTTAGCCCAATTTCTCTTGCTTTTACTTATTTACACACTAACATCTTCAAATGTAAAAAAAAAAAAAATGTGATTGTTGTATGTGGCTCGCGCTTTTACCTCAAACCTTTAGCTACTTCGCCACAGTGAGGCACACCCTTTTAATCTAAAGAATAATTTGTAGCAAAGGGACAAATGGGAGCCAGATTTCTTTGTTTTCTATTGTGCTACTGCTTTCAACAGAAAAATCAAGCTAAGGTCATCTCTTGCAAGGCAATGGTTAATTTAGTATGGACATCAATTCTTGGCATATCTTGCCAAAATCCATTTCCATTAGAAGTATCTTCTATTGATTTGGTGTAGGTTTAACACATTTGGTTTGGAATAGCACTCTATTTTATGGTATTTCAATTATATCAGTAGTTGCTTTTCTTTCCCACGGCCCCCTTAACGGCACTCGAATACTCGATGTCTTTAGTTGACATCAGAAGATTAGAGCCTAAAAATTAGTTTTTGAAAGATTATTGAAATGCTTTTCTCTGCTCCTAGGGAAAAGACGTAGGCACGTAGCTACCGCGTCCGACTTAGATTATTAAACGAATGAATTTGGGGCTTCTTCTTTTTTATTGGTTGGAGTGTCAATTTTGTTATTCTATCATAGCTTATTATATCAAGAGTATGAATGTCGGCTTACGTTTAGTTAATTTCCAGGCTCCAGTTTTGAAGAGGTATCCAGCAAGCTTATCGTTGACAGCTTACTCTTATTTCTTTGGTACTGTTCTTATGGTTACTACGGCTCTTTTTATGACCAATGATTCCTCTGGATGGAGTCTGAACCGGTCTGAGTTGTTTGCCGTTACCTATGCTGTAAGTTCCTTCATCTTTTTCATGTGGCTAAGGGAAAGAAAGAGCAGAGAGCGGAAAGAAATTTGCTGTGTTTATGTTATATAGTTGATACTATAGTGAGCTCTTAGTTTGTTTTGCTCAGCTCCTAGTGGTAGAAATTAGAAATTCAAGTTAGAGAAGCATCTATTCTCAGTGAATGACTTTATGCTGAAGTCTTTCAAGTGATATGTTGCATTATATTATGCAGTTATTTCAAATTAAATTGTTTACTCAGTAGGGAAATATTGTTTGTTACACTCACTAGTCACTACAATGATACTGTGGCATTTATTTGGGTAAAATGTTAGGGCGTAGGACTATATAACTTAGGAGTCTAAACATATATAGCATGAAATTGGCTATATAAAGTTATAAACTTTCCTTACAGGAATATTGTCCTAGTGGTATCTAATCTGAAGCCTTCCCATAAGATTTCTCAGGGATCTGTTGGGATTGGTTAATGGGAAACCTAAATCGAAAATTAACGGTGGAAAAATAAAGGAAGTAACTATGTTTGTTTCTTCATGTGGTTTGGCCTCGAGTAGACTTTTTCTTTTTGGTTTGTTCTTTTCCTCTATATCATGGGACTTTTTTTTCACCGTGAACTTTTGTAGTGCGCCTTTTCTTAGCCTTGATCTAGTAGGAAGTGTGTGTGTGTGTGCGTGTGTGTGTGCGAGCAATGGATTATCCTTTTTCTGGGCTTGTTTTTTCAGGGAATTGTTGCTTCTGCCTTGAATTACGGACTCATTACATGGTCCAATAAAATCTTGGGACCTGCATTAGTTGCCCTTTACAATCCACTTCAACCAGCAGCATCCGCCTTTCTGTCACTGGTTTTTCTAGGAAGCCCCATATTCTTGGGAAGGTTTGTCTCAAAATTCATACATATAAACAAGCCTTGATATTCTCTGCTTCTATAGTTCTATGGGATTTAATATTATCTTGCGAATTTACTATGGTGGGCTGATTTAAATGGTTGCTTTTCGATATTTAATATCTGCCTTTTACCTCCGGTAACGATATATTTTTTCAACAGTGAGTGAAGAGATGGTCCAAAACCAACCCAAAAAAGCTAATTGTTCTTGAATTAATCATAGGGTTAATGGGTTGGTCTCGCATGAAGACCGTCTCGAATAGTGTGCTGTATTTATTTATTTTCAAAGATTAAAATTATGGTTGCATGGCTCGTTATCAAGCGGGCCTTACCGAATATTAGCTTCCTAAAGTGAGTATCCATCTATGCAGTGTGCTGGGAGGCTCTTTAATTATTGCTGGTTTGTATTTGGTTACGTGGGCCTCCTACAAAGAAAAGCAAGCAGCCATGGGGACTGTTTCTCACATTACTCGATCATCTGAACCTCTTGTTCATAGAGAACCTCTTGTTCATAGAGATGCACCAAACAGTAAAATACACCCAAGAGCACATATTTTTGGTGGGCCATCATCTCCAACATACAAGGCATTGGACTAGGTAAAACTCTAAAATGCACAGTATAGAGGTTTGCATCAGTTCGTTTATTAGTTCTTACCTCTTACTACCATCTCCATTTTAGTATTTTTCGATTAAATGATTTGCTAACAAGGCATGCAAGCATAATTTTAATCTAGGTTATGAGTTCTTACTACCATCTCCATTTTACGCAAGCAATGGCTTCAACTTATGTTGACTCACTCAATTCTATGTTTAAATTTGCGGTAGGGAGAGATATTAGTTACTGAAATCTAGGTTTGTGACTTGAAGCCATGGGTTAAATCTGAAGAATCTTCGTCAAGATGATTCCTTATGAATTTGGTTAAAAAGACGGGCTTGTTTAATGCTCGTCTGTGATTTGTATCCAACACAGATGTTGTCCCAAGTGTGAGTGTGAGTTGGGCTAATCTAACGAAAAATCCACATGTTCTTGGCTTAATGAAGTACTTAAGTGTCATACCCATGTTTGAGTGTCATATCGAGTATTGTGAACGGGTCCACAATGTAACATGAAGAGAAGTTAGCTGTCAATGAAGGAAAACCCTGTTTCCTTGTCATCACTAGGAAACCATTGAAAATCAGATAACTTGTTTGTTAATGTTCCAAGGCCCCTGCATGATACATTAAATGACACTGGATCCACACGATTCTAGACTCCAGGAGTAATTGGTTTCCTTGTTCTAGTGACCAAGGCCCGGGGCATTAAGAAACTGGTCAATTTTGCCCCCCTTTTTGTGGAACTCAAATGTAGGAAAATGGTGGAGTCCGATTTTGATGTGTGTAGAACCGTTGATCAATACATTAACTTTTAGTTAAGGTCAGCTGTGCCTGTGTCGATAACAGTCTTCCATCAAAATCGGTGCGGAAACTGGAAAAGGTTTTAAAGTTGTAATTTGGTGGCTTTTTTGACTCGATGTATGGCGTGCTTGGTGTAGAGCCCATGTCAATGTATTAATCCCTTTGCCCTTGAATAAACTTGTTGATTTCCATTTTTCCGGGGTCTTGTGTTAATAAATAAACTTCTCTCTCGAAATCTTTTCGTGTTTGTATGTCTGTGGTATTATGACACGTGTCATCATCTTGCATTTTCAGCCACATTTTATCATGTATTTTTAACTTTTACCCGAAACAAACCAGTAATTTGTTGAAGAGAGTAATATACGCAGCCGGTATGGGCTACGTTTGAGCTTAATCTAGGCATTATTCTTTTCTGCTGCATTGACCAGTTTTATAAGAATCTATTTTGCATTGTTCCTTTTCTGGTGTCATTAGTGTCAACAGAGCTTAGAGTAGTTAGCGTCTTTTCCCACAGCTGTTTCTCCGCAATCTAAATTACTTCGTATGTCTTAATGCCTTCAGTAAGCGTGTGATTGAACTCAGCCTTACAGGTGCTTTGCTATGCAGATGGCATAGTCGCTTTACAGGGACGAGCCAAGATAGAAAACAGTGGTTGACAAATATACCATCTTTTTTGGTGATCTAGAGCTTGCCATTGGAGAATGTTCCGTTGTTGAAAATGGTGTATAGAAAGATTAAATGTATAGGATTCTTATAAGAAAACCTCTTTTGTCCGAAGGAGATGTATCATATATGAAAATCATTTTTTCTCAACTTTTGTTTAGTTATGCAGCTTTTTTTTTTTCCAGGAAAACATAGAGGGCAAGTGAACTTGTGTCCTATATCTTTTTGTTAAAAGTTCTTCTAACACAATTTCCACTAACCTGTGTGTTGGATCGTTCTGAGAAAATGGTTAAAAGGTTGCTGTAAAACAGGGAAAAAAATAAAAATAAAAAATAAAAAAGATTTAATTCAGCAAAACAGAAAAAAGGTAATAAAAAGAAAGTTATTTTATTTCAATATTACATATTGAGGATTTAAGGTGAATAAAACACAGAAAATAGTGTTAATTAACAGCCCAGAATCTAGACCAGGAATTCTCCCTCTAACATGCAGCAGCGATTACAGTAGGAAGATCATGGCCGATTCCTTTGAGTGAACTATTTAGAATGTTGCATCAATCGACTCTCTCTTCCTTCTATATATAGGTGAGGCTGGTGAGCTGTATCGCCATTCGCCACGACTGAATCACACTTCCACGGGCAAATAACTTGGAGATGGTGAGTCGTCTAGAACATCTAAGGTATAAATTCCGATGGAGCAAAACAAAATTATAGTGGCATTATGGCCACTATTTTTTTTTTTTACTGGGGAAAAAAAAACTGTCCATTTATAACAAAAAAAAATCTCTACTGTCCCTTCAGGACTTCTGTAAGATATTAAATTTGTCACCTGCAGTTCCCTATATTTAACTGTATAGAAGCTCAAAACAACATAAAACACAACCAATAAGTCATACAAATCCCAGTCAGTAACCTGCAACACCACGTTGAGATCGGCTTTGTAAATGTTTGTTGAAGGTTTTTGTGGCAGCGTTTAGAGGAGGTATCCGGCAACACCTATGATGGAATGGCTAATATAACGACAGTGTTGATCGATTATGGGATAATGGCCACCATGAACGTTCGGCTTGACACTCGATGGAAGGAGAAAGCGATTCATTCTAATTTCTACTAGAGTTGAGACATTCAGGAGCTGGCGGCGAGAATCACTTGGCTCAAGTAGTAGGGTTGAGAGATTGCAGAAAGTTGAAGTAAGCATATTTGATGTCAAACTGCATATCATACCCTGCAACAACAATGTGAAGCTTGGCTTACACTCCTTACTGCGGAGAATAACTTCTCGATGACTAAGAATATTCTTTTGAGAGGTACTTACAATAATTGACTGCGATTGTGCGTGGGCTTTGCTTCACATAATGAAACCACATGCTAGGCCTGCAATAACCGAAACTCAGCTTAAGGCATCCGATATTTACAGCAATAACTTCCTTCAGCCATAACGAGGCTCTTTCCAGCTGATGATAGACCACAAGGGCGGAAATTCTCCTACCTAACTTCCAAGTTCTAACACTTCACGTCCTTACAGAATCCAACTTGAGACCTCTACTTACGCTAGATATGGCCAGGCAATCATCGATGAATATAATCAAAAAGATCTATTGCTCCGCTAGATATCGATTCTCGACTAAAAAAGGAGGTGAGGATTGGGAAGATAATGAGGGGATGACCAAAGGCTAACACAAGAGGCAAACGCAAATGAAAATTTGAAAACACGGACATACAGTAGCTTGAGTGGTCAAACTTACAAATACAGCATCTCCCCAGCCTTGACTGTACACTCAAACGGCTTTGGCCCGTCAAAATATAAGGGGAACTTGTCCCATTCCCTTTCCTTTATCCCTTGAGATGGATCAGGATTCACACTGCACCAGGGCACATGTCTGATTGGATCAAGAAGTTGTAAGCTGAATTCTCCTCTATCCTACAAAATAGAACACAAACTCATGCATCAGAGCATGAGAGTAGATCTAGTAAGCCGGTCACTCTAGTTGGGTCGGATCATTCAGGGTGGGGTAATTTCAAGTCACGGCATTTCAGACCAGGTAATATCATATCCAACAAAGTTTGAGTCGAGTATAGGTTGGTATACAATAATTTTGGGTTTTGGGTCGGGTAGGGTTGGTTTTGCCAGGCTTACTAATGGGGAATAAACTAGAGAACATCAGTATAAGTTAGAGAAGAGTAAAAGACCTGATTGTAAGAGTATTGTGCAGCAGGATATGGACGAATATAAAGGCGATGAACATCAGTAGGTGGCAAAAGAGTGAAATGTTTCTCACCAGAAACAACTGCATAAAGATTTTCATAATGATCTTTATGGAAGGAAGTCTCAGAGAGATGATTGCCAATCCAAAGGTTGACAGCCTCAGGTAGACAGCCTAGAGCTTCAGACGCCCAACTAATGTGTGTATCACAATCTGAGAATAAAACCGAATACTCTGACCGGAAGCAATCGTTTTGCTGTTGCATGTATGCCACCATGTTAGCGTTCTTTTTAGGTTTAGAAATGAGTGGCAATGCATCACAAAATGGCATTTGTTCAACATGTGCAGAAGCAAAGCAAAGAGAGGAAGGGTCTTTAGGATGAGGAACGAGGGAATCAGCTCGGCCATTTGGAGTCAGATGGACAGAAACCTCAGAGGAATCAAGCACCCCGCATAAATACTCATCGGAAGACCACAATGAAAGGGCGGGCCAGTGTTCAAGGGCGTTGGATATGATACATGGCTTGTTAGGAGCAACAAAGTTCCTATAAAATTCGATTGGAGAAGGTGGTGAGTCAAGCCGCTCCACCTGAGTCGAGGTACCTAGGCTCAACTCTCTGACTTCCCCCCATAATTTACTGATATCCTCCTTGTTGGAAGTATGCTTTATAGCCATATAACTATGGGGTAGACTAGCGTAACAATTTCAAGTTTACAAGGCCAAAGTACTCCAGGACACGGCTAAAGTGACATGATCAGAGCAGTAAACCAATATGTTCTGAATCACACAAATAATCGGAATAATTTCAGGGTTTGACTGTCAACTTTCTGGCTGGGCAAATAACGTAAAGATAATTGTTTGACAGTCACTTGATATGCACCTTCAGTGGACATAAGTCGCATAACATAGTATCAAGCATATACCATCAGAAAAGGCTCCCTGTGCAAGCATGTATCATCAGAAAAGGCTTCCTTGAAAAATACTCCGAAGCATAGACTCCTCTGCAGAAATTAAATACAGGGATAAGATAGCAAGTAGCTACAACAATCCAGATACAAGAAACAATGCTGCATTAGAATAACAGATGAGATAAAATAAACAATAAAAGATTGATTTTAAGTAAACATAAGCCTTAGTGATACAGTTGAAGAGTCCAGAAACACAATTACTCTCGAGGACTTGTTTGAGAAGGGATTAACTATCAACACGGTAAAAGAGCAACAAAAAAAAAACAAGAGGAAAATGGAGAAAGATGGTGGTGATAGAAAAAGGTGGAAATGAGGAAGAAAGGGCAAAGGTAATCCATAAGGAAATAGTTCCCCTATCATCTCATCTCATCTCATCTCTCCACACGCCACGACCACCACTTACCACCAATCTCCTCCTCTTCCACTTATTTTACCTCTATCACCCTGTTAATAATTACCTAAATGCCAAGCGGTGGGGTAAAAGGTAAGATTATATTATCCGAATGATGCATCATGAATAATGTATATTGCATCGAGAATTGCATTGAATGATTGTTACTTCATAGCAAAAGAACGGAAATAAACTCGAACAAGATAAACACAAAACCTAATACATCCATTTCCCAATTACATTTTACCCAATTTCACTTGTGATACCACCACCTCAATTTTTTAACTAGATGGACACTTAATCTTTTTACAACAACAACATTACTCCAGTGCCTCCATGGCTCCCGCAAATTACGGATTTACAAAGTGACTTATTTCACATAAAGAAGACAACTTTTTTATAATTACAAATTACCCTTTTAGCTCAAATATTTCATCATGGACAAAAGGTTTAAGATACACTAAACAATACATTAGAACAACAAAAACCCACAAATTATCAGAAACTAATCATTATTTTTCTTCAATTAATTAGCACAAATTGATTAAAAAAGACATATGAAAGATGAACTCAACCCAAAATCATTCATTTATGGTAACAAAATCCAAATTGAAGCTTAGTAATTAGCAGCACAACATTAAACACAGATTTATTGGAACCCATTACAAATTTATTATGAAAGGAATTAAAAGAGAGAAACTTACTGGTAAATTAATGGTGTCAGTGGGTATGAATGGGAAGAGAGGCGGGAGTTCTTTTTGCTTATGATGATTGCATCTTTAGAGGCTCGAACTCTCGCTTATGTAAATAGATAGATTGTCTCGAACCCTCATATAAAACCGTTTTACATGAGAAAGAAAGCAAAGTTTTATAATTTTGTTAGTTTGTGTAAGGAGTTGATTTTAGTGAATTTGATCAGAAAATAAAGGGAGAGAATGTATTGTTCAATTATTTTTTATAAATGACGCTCAAAAGAATTAAATTAGAAGAGAAAACTCATGACCGTCTCTCAAACAAGGTCAACCACATTTTCTTTACCAACATCTCATACTCAACTTGGAAAAGTACAAAAAAATAAAAAAAAATACCAAATCGGGTTGACGAGGGATGAACTTAAAACACCGGAGTTAATTATCATCCCAAGTCGATTCAATCAGGTTGAGAAGTCACGTATAGTGCATGAATAATGTGGAGTATATTATGTGCCAGAGATGTGACTTGCAAGATCGTTGCCAAGGGAAACATGTTAATAGAGGCCATAATTTGAGAATACAAGAGTTGTCCATATATGCGAATAAGCCGAGTCCAAAAGAAAACTACAAGAATGAACAAACATGATTCATGTATTCAAGTATCCCAAGTAATAAATCACAAAAGAATGGATTATCTCTCAGGTAATCACGGCTGTTTTATGTCTACATTATGAATGTGGAACAGCCAAAAAAGAAACTACTGAATTCCGCTTCTAACAGCAGTCAGTTGGCC
>JAOWBH010018810.1:5080-25235 GCA_028566215.1 Silene coronaria
CACAAAGCCTTTGCGTGTAGGAGTAGGGTGTAGTTTTTAAGGGTGAGAAAGTTGATTGGCAATACCATGCGTCCATGCGTGAGTTACTTGCCCTGATGGATGTCTGCAAAAGTTGTGTGAAGGTCTAAAAAGGTGGTAACATGTTTACCCCATTTGATTTGGTATGTAGTGTAATTGATGAGTTATATAAAATGCGTTTGACTTAAGGGTTTTTCTAAAATGTGCCCTAAAAATACACATTAATAAGACTTAAAATGAAAAGTTTAACAATAAATATGGCATTTGAATTTGAAAAAGTGCGTTACTATCCAAATTATATATTTATTGTTAAACTTTCTATTTAAGACTTACTAGCATTGTGTCATTGCTCCTTAGGGCACATTTTATAAAAATCGTTGTTTTAATTCGACCTAGATGAAGGTCACAAAAAAAAACACGTTATGCATTAGTGAATTACTTCGTACTTCATGGTACTTGGTAGATGGACGGTTTACAAAATGAAGGAAAAACGTATGAGAAATTACATCAACTAATAGGAAAGATATTTAACTTAATGAAAGATCTTGAGTTTGATTCTTTGAAAAAGCATTAGTATTAAAGTTTATCTGAACAAATGCAGTTCATGGATTATTTATACGTCTGATTATGTAGTTTTACCATAAAAATTTTGAGTTTTATTATAAATTTTTTTAGCTCATTCACCTAGAAACTAAGAAAATACGTACAATATTGCTCAAAAACTATATGCATATAAATTTAAGTGATTTTAAATTTTGATATTAGAAAATTAAAATAAACTTATAAAGTTTAAAACCTAAAAAAAAAAAAACATGTATGCTCAATAACTAAAACTTGATAATCTTGTTCAACATACATCGTCTTAAAAAAAAGTAAATTATACGCGGGGCTCCCAACGATTATCAATCGATCGATGGTAAGCCCCAAAATTGTTTCAAATTTCTATCAATAGTATGCATATCTATCTTCTATTCAATAAAAGTCTCCCTTTTGGTGAGAATCGTTTTTCCATCCCTTGTTTCGGGGGCTTTCTATTCATTCGTGGGTTTAGTCGTCTCATCAGTAATATAGTCAAGAGTAGTTTGTTGATGGTTCGTAGCGTGTTCTTTCAAAGGGTACAAGTGATTTGTCAACGATTTTTGGAACCAGTCAGAGCTAAATTTTATTTCATAATAACGAAGGATCCTCTCAAAAGCTACATGAAGATAGTGATAATAGGACGAACCGCCGAATTGTCAGATCATATTTTGAGATCCTAGTTTACAAGAAGGTTATTTTTCTTTGGTTTCAATTAGATTGATTTTCGATTATACATATTCTTTGTAAGTGTTGTATGACACTCTGTTGATGAATTGTTCTTTACTTTCCCAAAAAAACTTGATAATCTTACCCAACTCGAATCCACACGCCACTCATTTTCGAAACCCCGTAATATTGAAAGAATATACCAAAATGAAATCCCAAACTTACAAAAACCAAAATGAACACCATCTAATAAAGCACAACACAAATACACAAAATTGGATAACCTCATCAATTAAGCAACCTCCCTTGTTTAACCCCCATATATGTATAACTACTTCTAACAACCTAAAAACTCAAACCAACTAACTCTCCTTGACAACCACCAAACAAACAACCTCAAAACCCTATCAAGCAACCCTCCATTATGTCGGAACAACACCGGTACGAAATCGCCTTTTTTGATCTCGAAACCACCATCCCTAGTAAACCAGGCCAAGGCTACGCTGTCTTAGAATTCGGTGCTATCCTTGTATGTCCTAGGAAGTTAGTTGAGCTTGACAGTTACTCTACTCTTCTATGTCCTACTGATCCCTCTCTTATTTCCTCGGTTTCGGAGCGCTGTAACGGTATTTCACGCGCCGCTGTGTCGTCCGCCCCTCCCTTTGCTCATGTCGCCGATAAAATCTTTGACCTTCTCAATGGTATAACCCTACTTCCTTTATCCTATTGTAGTGTTTGGAAATGCAGAATTTGTTTTATTTTTGTGATATCAATTGTATAAAATTAAAATTTTTGAATTCAATTCCAAATCCAATTCAAAAAACCCGTTTAGAGATTATGTTGAATTCAATTCCTAATTTCAGTTTCTCAATGGTGTTTGAGCAACCTATGGAATTAGAATTGGAATTGGAATTGGTCGGAGCGGGTTTGGGGAGGGCCCCCGGTTGTGGTCAAGTAGTGGAATTGTAAAGGAATTTGTGGAATTCAATTCCTAATTTCAGTTTCATATTTGTTTTTGTTTTAATGAGAAAGTTTGGAACTTTATGTTTGTTTTTTGCTTGATTGTGGTGATTAATGAATGTAGGGAGAATATGGGCCGGGCATAATATATTGAGATTTGATTGTCCGAGGATTAGGGAAGCGTTTGCAGAGGTTAATCGGCCACCACCGGAACCAAAAGGGATCATTGATTCTTTGGCTTTGTTGACTCAGAGGTTTGGTCGTCGTGCTGGTAATATGAAGGTCATTTTCTTCATTTTCTCCCTTAATTTTGCTTGATTATGAAGTTAATTGACTTGGATTGTAGATGGGTTTTTGATTTTGTTTGTTGTTTAGGATGTCGAGGATGTCAGCTCGATTAGTTGGTATGTCAGTGTTGATTATATATTTGTTTCAGTTGAAGAAAATGATGATCTTTTTTTACTCATGAATTTATTAGAAGGGCCAACTTGATTTCAGGCTTATTGTTGATTGTTTAGAGTTGAATGATAGTTTCGTGCATGTTTTTGTAATGTTATCAACCCGATTTGCTAGTAGTTTTTTTTACTTTGATATGCATTTTGCAACGATTGCCAATAGCTGGTTTAGTTTCGATGCCACCTTGCTGAGTTTCTGTAGTGGTAGAAATAAGTTTTTAATTCATGTTCCTTTCTATGCCCAATTGCCCATCACAATTTTCTCCTTTGCATACAGTGGTAGCGGTTACTATCTTCTTCTTCTTAGGCATTTCTTTAACAATTGATTTGTGGAGAGTCAGATATTCATATGCTAGTTCTTGTAACTAATACTCAGTATCTTCTTGTTTATGATTTTCAGATGGCAACCCTTGCCACATACTTTGGTCTAGGTCAGCAGACACATAGGTAATATGCGGCTTCCCTGACATTACGTGTTTGAGAACCTCTGTCTGAGCCTGTGGTAGTCCATTCTGTTCTGAATATCGTCTTAATATTTACTAATTCCGCAATGGAATTAGCCTGTGGTAGTCCATTCTGTTCTGATTTTGTTACTCAGCCGACTTTTTATTGACAATCCAGGAGCTTAGATGATGTACGCATGAATCTTGAGGTTCTCAAGTATTGCGCAACAGTGCTCTTCTTGGTAATATATCTTTTCTGTTTTTTCTTGCATCAACTATAACACTATTCCTTGAATAATAAAAAGTTTGTAGGATGTTAGAACATTTTTCTGAATTCTGATACTGTAATATTAATTAATAAATAGATTGAAAGCTATTCCAAACTCGCTTATATGAGGGTTCTTGGGCTAAAATTGGAATAGCATCTCCCTCCCTTTCCCAAAACAGATATCTCTTCTTAAAGAGCTCTTTTTCACTAAGTGCAGGAATCGAGTCTACCTGATATCCTAACAAGTGATAGTTGGGTATCTCCAAGTACATCTACAAGAATGCGTAGTGGTGGGAGAGTTATGCCAGTGGAGATGAACTACACTCCTAGCTCAGTTCCCATCACTGAAAATAATGAAAATCGAACTTCAGGGCAGCGAATTTTGACTTCTGCTGAACCCTCTAGGCCTACAACAGACTCTTTCAACCTGAGAGAGCTTTCCGAAGAGATAATGGCTGATGCTATACAAGAAGATAATGTCATGGAGGAAAGGCCCACTACCGAATCTTTGGATACATCTCCGTCATTGATGATACCTGAAAGCTCAAGAACTTCATCCGAGTTTTTGACTCCTGACGACGTGTCTATTTCTTCTATAACTGCATACACAATTCCATTCTACCGTGGAAGCCGAAGGATTCAAATACTGCACAATGCTATTCTACTAAAGCTTATCTGTTCTAATTTAAAAGTGCGTTTTGGGATCAGTACCAAATTTGTAGATCAGGCAGAGCGCCCTAAGTTTAGTTTTGTGGTTGATGCTCCTCCCAGCTTATGTCAAGTTTTGGATGCATGTGATAGTCATGCACAGAGATTGTTCATGGACTCTGGTAGCTCATCTGAATGGAGGCCTATGGTGAGCAGAAAGAATGGCTACTGGAACTTTCCTACTGTCCGTCTCCAGTAAGTAAAACTACTACGGAATCTTTTGTTTTTTTCTCTCTTGGTCTTAATTAGACCTGGCATATGGGACCTGCACGTCATTAGGGTTGAGTGCAGGTCAGGTCACTTTGGGTTTGAGTTGTGCGGGTTAAATGGGTACAAACCAGACTGGGTCTGGTCCATTTTTTCATGTCTTGTGTAAAGAGATCCACAAAGGCAGTTTTGTAAGCTGACGGGTTTCCATCCCAGGTTGTGAGTACTAGCTAAGCTAAGCTAGGCTAGCTAACAACTACTTCCTTTGTTATACTCTTCATTTATCTTTACGCTGTAAAATCTTTAGTTTGTGTTATTACCTATGCTTTAGATGTTAGCTTGCAATAACTTACAAAGTTTTAATCTTTTATATTCTGCAGAATACCAACAGTTGTAACAGGAGATGTTGCAAGCTATGGTACTGAAATATTTCAGAAAGATACTTCTTCCGGGTCTGAACAAAAACTAGTGTTCAGTAAGTTTGATCCTGCTGAACTTGAGAGGTTATTCGTTTCTGGGAGTTCAGTCGATGCATTCATCTCCTTGGATCAGTATGATTACCAGCAAAATGCAGGCATTCGGCTAGTTGCAGAAAAACTGGTTATTCATTCTATTCTACAAGTCTGACTGATCATTACTTCATTAGCAGCAAATTTATTTATTTATTTATTATAAGTCCTGTGAATAATTTCAATTGCATTTACTTGTAAGTTCGCATGGTATAATATCTTACTGATCTTTCTGTAGATTAACACGAGACTGATGTAAGAGTCTAGGATGGTGTCGTAACTCAATTCATTATTGTTTATTAAATTACATGTAGAATATTTGTTTTCATTTATGGATAACTTAAAGATTTACAGTACATGTTTTATGCACATTTTCTTCATTATTGCTGCAAAAATTGTTGTTACGCATTGAACCCATTAGCTCAGTTCTGTTCTAACAACTTAAAGCAGACGCCTGACCTTGAGGACCAAAGCTTCCGCTACTGATCTAACCCATTAGCTAGTGTTGAGGAAGGCTTCGAAAAACTGTGCTAATTGGCTGGTAACTCTTGAGTGAACCAATTGAGTTCTGTGATTTCACTTGCTGGTTTCTCATCATACTACAGTAGTAAATTGACAGGGTTACTTAATGGAGTAATATTTTACGGTCGCATTACGAGCTAGAGAGACTTGTTTTGGTGAACGTCCACCTAATACGACTACACCACTTTAATAAGTCAAAGAAGATTTCATCCTAAGGCTGATAATAGGTAAAAAAAACAGCTATTTCGTGTTACAACCATGGCATGATAAGGAGTATTATACGGACTAACAGTAAGATGAACTATCGACTATACTTACGTATTGACCTCGCCTTCGCACTTATTGGAGGGAGTCGGAATTTATATGCAGATGTCAGACCATCTACCTGTTCTGTTTCCTCACAAAGAATATGACGCTACAAATCCAATCCAACGTGCAGGCTTGTTATAACACCCATTGTATGATTGCTGCTGTTCCTTTCCAATGTTCCACTACTTGACCACAACCTAAATTTCTTGCAAGTATAGTATATTAATTTATTCAGAAAACTATTTCTAAATTTCCTAACTAACAATATTAAACTAACCATCATTATTTACGCGGTCGAAGCCGGCTAAGAAACACTCTTACAACGTGTGAACAAATGTATGTAGGTTCAATGTTCATTTGATTTACAGCTCAAAATCTTCACATTTCTTGTAATTCTAGTTTCTGTATATTTAGTGTTGACAAACTAATTAACACAATTTAAGCTCTTCTGTCTAAAAAAGATTCGAGTCTTTCAACATTCTTCAAAATCCCATTTGATTATATTTCATTTTATATTTTCGAGTCTGTTGAGATTAGGCTAGGGGGTAAAGTTGTGTACATCTGACCTTCTTATTAGGTCGTAAAGGGCGGTCGTTATAAATGGGTCGTGAAGACACGGACAATGGGAAACCGGCGAGTCCAAAACGGTCTCCTAGACTAAAACAGTTGCAGAAGACATTCAACAACATAAAGATCACACTTATTTGTGGGCTTATAACGATTTTGGTGTTAAGGGGTACAATTGGGTTTGGAGACCTCACCAGCTCATCGGTTGAGGCCGAGAATCAGGCTCTTATCGAGGAGACCAATCGGGTCCTTGCAGAGATACGGTCTGACAAGGATCCAGATGATCCAATAGACGAGAATGAGCCAACGTCAAACTCCAACGTGACGTATACGTTGGGGCCAAGAATTGATGACTGGGATGAGCAGCGTCAAAATTGGCTTAAGCAAAACCCGGGCTTTCCTAATGTTGTAAATGGAAAAGCCCGGGTTTTGCTGGTCACAGGGTCAACACCCAACCCGTGTGACAACCCGTCCGGGGATCACTATCTTTTAAAGGGGTTGAAGAATAAAATTGATTATTGTAGGCTGCATGGGATGGAGATAGTGTACAATATGGCTCATCTAGATAAAGAGATGGCTGGTTATTGGGCCAAGTTACCATTACTTAGAAAACTAATGCTTTCGCACCCGGAAATCGAGTGGATCTGGTGGTTAGATAGTGATGCATTGTTCACTGACATGGTATTTGAGGTCCCATTTGCCAAGTACAAAGATTCGAATCTCGTGATCCATGGCTATCCGGATTTGCTATTTGAGCAAAACTCGTGGATCGCACTCAATACAGGAAGTTTTCTATTCCGGAATTGTCAATGGTCTTTGGACTTACTTGACGCGTGGGCACCCATGGGTCCTAAGGGTCAAGTAAGGGAAGAGGCCGGTAAGATCCTTACCGCGAATTTAAAGGGTAGGCCTGCTTTTGAGGCCGATGATCAATCTGCATTGATATACTTGTTACTTTCCCAAAAGAACAAGTGGATTAGTAAGGTGTACATTGAAAACTCGTACTACTTGCACGGGTTTTGGTTGGGTCTGGTCGATAAATATGAGGAAATGACGGAGAAATACCATCCTGGGTTAGGCGACGAAAGATGGCCATTTGTGACACATTTTGTAGGGTGCAAACCTTGTGGTAGTTATGGAGATTACCCTGTTGAAAAGTGTTTGAAGAGTATGGAAAGAGCCTTTAATTTTGCTGATAATCAAGTACTCAAGTTATATGGGTTTAGGCATAGAGGTTTATTAAGTCCTAATATTACGAGTATTCGAAATGAAACTGATGATCCTTTGAAGTTTGTGGATCAACTTGATATTCGTCACCATGTTGTTGTTGGATCATCAAAGAGCTAGATCGGAATTCGGATTATCTTAGCTAAGAATTCCCACTTTTGATCAACAATTGTTTTACTTTTCTTTTCTTTTTCTTTTACTCGATACTTTGATTGTAATTTTATACAGGATCATTTGATGAGATACACTCTTTAGTTGAATTGAATAGATATATATATATTTTGTTTGTATTAGTTTTATTGTTATGTAATTAGGAAATGGTAGAATTCATTCAAGTAGATTTGTTCATTTTTTTACCGTAATACCCGTACTTCATTCATAGTTCATGCTACTGTATTAAATATCATCCTTACTAAGTCGGCGCAAATAAATAATTTGATCAATACAATCCTAAGAGGCTAAGAGGTAATCACAATAACATTCAAAACCTTTACTTGAGAACAATCATGGTATCACAACCAAAATTTTGTATAGTTCCAATCTACTAGACTTGACACATGCGTCATGCATTTGCACAATACTACGATAACTTCATCATAAGCAACTTTACACAAACATCAGACTTAATTTCGACCCGCATTTGCTTCCAATACTTTCAACTTAATCACATCCCAACTTAATGATCAAATATAGTACGATAAACTAATCTTCTAATAAAAAAAAGTTAAATCTTAACAAGTCAAAGTATATCAAATTTGTACCCAAAGAAAGTAAAGAAGTGAGTATAAAGAAACTACGAATTATAACGCGTTTATTAATTAACATCGTAGTCATATTATATGCCAACAACACGAGTACAAAACTCATATTATGAAGTATCGAGTTTTAAGTATCAAGTAACGGGTACAGGCTCGAACACGGAGAGGGGGGTAGCTAGACAATAGACAATAGTAGTCAAAGAAAACTAAAGAAGGGGGGAAGTAGGAAGACCACGTAAACCAAATATAGTCCGATCGTGTAATGTACGATTCCCAGTATTACACGACGCTCTTCTTCTTCTATTATACTCTCCTTCTTCACTTCAATTATTTCTATTTCTACCGATTCTACATTTTTTCGCCCAAATTTTCCGCAATTTTATCGTTTATTTAAATGTCCACCGCTGCTTCTTCTCCGATGTTCGGCGAATTTTCCGACGGTATCGTTGATGTCGAAGATTTCATCTCTGTAATTTTTCTACTCTCAATTTTGCGATTCAATTGATTCGAATTGTTGTTATTTATCGTGAATTATGAGTTTTGTTGATCAAACTTGTGGTGATAGTAGAAAATGTGATTGTTTTTTTAGTTTTGTTGATTGAATGTGTTAGTAGTAGCAGTAATAGTTTGAATTAGCTGTGTCTTTTCTCAAGTTTATTGATCGAAATTGCTATATTGTCGTGAATTGTGAGTTTTATTGATCAAACTTGTGGCGTTAGTAGGAAATATGTTTGAGCTTTGTGTTTTGTTGATTCAAAGTGTTAGTATCGGCACTTGGCAAGTTGGCAGTAATAGTTGAATTAGCTGTGTTCTTTTCCAGTTAAAACGATCAAAATTGTTAATAATTGTCGTGAATTGCGAGTTTTGTTGTTCAAAGTTGTGGTGTTAGTAGAGAATGTGATTGTTTTTTTAGTTTTGTTGATTGAAAGTGTTGGTATTAGCAGTAACAGTTGAATTAGCTGTTTTTTTTTAGTTGTATTGGTTGAAATTTTGGTTTATAGCGGTAATAGTAGTTGTTGTAATTTTCCAAGTTCAGTTGATCGAAATTGTTGTTGCTAAGATTTCTAATAATAGTAAAAATAGTTGTATAAGCTGTATTTTTTCAAGTTTTATTAGATTGAAATCATGGTCTACAGCAGCAATAGTAGAAGTAGCTGTGAATTTGCGAGTTCAATTGGTCAAAATTGTTGTTGCTTGTCTCAATTTTCTCAATGTTTAGCATGTTGTTCTTTTTACTTGAGTTTAATACGGAGTATATGGCATTAATTGATAGTAATTTTGTGATAAGTGCAAGTGAAGATTGCTGTAATTCTATTTGATAAGTTAGATTGTGTGAAAATTGAAGGCGAACGAGGGAGAAGAAGCAGTTTCTTATGAGAGATTCCGTCAGCTTTTTGAGCTCGTACAGAGCGGTAATCAAGCTTTTCGCCAAGCGAGATTTGAGGAGGTCAGTATAGTCGGCTCAATGTTTTACAGAATTATTCGTAAATTCTTCTTGCATATTTGCCTGTGAGATGTTGGTATTGGTGTTGATGATGATGTTGTCTATAATAATTCACGGTCCTTATTTAGGGACATTTTCTAATAATCTAAACTCCATTTTTGCCCATGATTCATGTTGCATGTGAAACTCTGATCATACTGCTGTATTGTTTTCCACTCAACTGAATGTGTTCAAGTTATTGCTTCTTCTTGATGTATAGGAAACTGTTGACGAAATCTTCCATGCGTATTTGATTGTCCGTTGGTTCATTTTGAGCCTTCAGTGCAGTCATTGCAATCAGAATGGGATAGAAAAGTAACGATTTGTGATTTGATGAAAAGTTGATTTTTGTGGTTGAAGAGGAACCCAATGATATATTGTCCTACTGTTTGGGATAAGAAGCTGCGGGTTTTATCTATATAAGTTTTGGTCTGTAGTGTGATCTTTCTTGTGATCTCTTGTTTTCAGGTCTGAGATTCATGGACGTTTCTTAACCACTCTTCTATAGTTCTATTATGTCATTCCTTTTGCCTCGTTATCCCCATATGGCATGTCCATTCTCTTTAAAATCCGCAAAAGGTTATTGTTGTAAAACAATTGCCATTGAAAATATAAGTTATTTTCAAAAAATGTTCACCTCACCTGCATGAGGCGCACACCTTTGCTTCCTGCCTTGCATCTTGTTGCCTTTATGCCCCTCACTCTCTCGTGCCTTTTAAAACTATTTTTGTCATTTATATAAAGATATTTGAGAAGGACGGATAAAATGTTCTTGCTTATTTATTTGAAATGCTTTCGAGTGATTGGCTGTGTAGTTTGTATTAGGGAGCTTTGTAAGGTTTTTGGTCTAAAGCAAGATAACCTGTTCTGTATGTTGTCTTGTTTCAACAGTCATTCTCTCATGTTTAGATTACCTTTTGTTGTTTGGTACATTCCTTGTATGGTCTGATTGACTCTTTATTTTTTTTTTTATTTTTTTTTTTTTTAATGTTTAGGCTATCAAATGTTATTCTAAAGCTATCACGTTGAAACCGGGTGATCCTATTATTTTGAGCAATAGATGTGCTGCGTATATAAGGTAAGCTTATGCTTCATTTTTTCCCCTTAGAAAAATAGTTTAGGCTTCTTCGGCTTATGAGTTTGTATGCCTTTTGTGCTTCCCTTGGTATACTTCTCAGGTTAAGCCAATCTTTGAAGAGCAGGCCACCTTCCACTTCTGAGTATAGCCCATTGTACGGACTTGATCCTACAACACATGCTGAAGTATGTTCATTTTTTATCCTCTGTCGTTATAGAGACATTGCCCTGCACCCTTACATATGTATTCTAATTTTGGGGTGCAATTTGAAGTTTGGACTATGATTTGAAGTTTGGTCAGTAGAGCTTTTGCCAGAAGGAGACCCTTTGCCCTTCGGTTATTAGTATTGAACAGTTTCTCCTTATTAGAATGCATACATAAAGGAAATTAGTTTCCTTAGCAAGAAGAGAGACGAGGGGGTTTGCAATATGGGAGGAGAAAGCCTTTGACTGTAAGGAATTTTCATGTTTAGGGGCATTAAAGTAGGGCTATACGATTGATTGTGTGTTACAGCATGGCATTGTTACTGGCTTCAATTGTTTTAGTCCACAGTGGGTTAATGGGGGAGGGAAACAGGGAAGGAGGGATCTGTTGACTATGCTGTGCCACTTGCTATATCACTATATGCATTATTGGCTCAGATAACTATTTGGATCAAAATCAATCTTCAATCCTTGATTCTTGATGTTTCAGATGGAATGCTGTTAGCCCTTCTATCACTGGATAGTGTTTGAGCTGTACAGTTCAGATACAGATTTTAAGTAGTTCTTGGTTGTAATAATATATGACATATTGGAGGCATATTCTTGTGTATAATCAAGAAACATATACTCAGTGTCACGTATGTTATAATAATGAGATGAAAGTCCTAATTTGTGACTCACACCATAATACTGCCACTAGTCATCAGTGACCATCTTATTGGTCGGTACAGCAATGAGCTGACCCTCTGGCTTGTCATTTGATCAATTATCTGCTTATGTATGTATCTGGGAAATGGTAGCTTTGTTATTTACACGTCCATGAATCTTGAAATTTGCAGCTTGCTTTAAAAGATGCTGAGAAAGTCATGAGCTCCAGAAGCAATTCTGTAAGATCTTACATTTTGCAAGCTGATGCTCTATTCTTGGTAAGTCAGAGTATGTTGATGCTAGTTATAAGCCCTGCCTGGTTTTCAAAAGTGCTCGACTTTGTTTTCTCTTTTTTTTTTTCTTTTTTTTGGAGTGCTTAAAACTCAACTACCGTTATCAACTTCACTAGTGCACTAGCTCTTTAATTTAAGCATTTCCAACTTGAATCTGTACTGTTGCATGCGACATTTTGCGTTTTCATTTGACATTCTTATTTGCACCTATGGTCCTTGAAACCCTGAGTAAAGAACATACTGTCCTGGTCACCCTTTTTTTTTCTTTTCCTGATGTTGGTTGCACTGTAATGAGCAGTTGGAAAAGTATGATCTGGCTCGTGAGACTGTAATCTCCGGTCTTCAGATTGATCCACTTAGGTAATAGCCATTCCCTTTTCTCCTTTTTGTCATCTAAGCATGTGTAACATACTGCCAGATCCGAAGGAAAAAGGTTAAAGGTTACATTGTTTCTCTTTTTTCTTCTGCAGTGACTATTTACAGTCTCTTCTTCTGGTTTTGGAGAGGACGAATACTGGTTTAGTGAGAGCAGGAGGCCGGGGAAAACCAGAACGTTCTGATGACTTTGATTGTACCCTTTGCTTGAAGCTTCTCTATGAGCCAGTAACAACTCCATGCGGGCACTCATTTTGTCGTTCATGTCTTTTTCAGTCAATGGACCGTAGTAAGATTTCCTCCTGGCTGCATAGTTGTACTACTTTTGATGTGCGATTATGTGATGCTATTTGGCCGTTGTATAAAGTGCAGGTAATAAATGCCCCCTTTGTCGAACTGTGCTATTTATAACGCCTAGGACATGTGCTACCAGGTGTGTTTATACTACTCATGTTATCTTTCAATCACTTCTGTTCTATGCTTATAGATTGACATGAAGTCATGTTTTTGGAGGATTATAATATGTCAAGGTGTGATATTTTTGATGATAAAGCCTTGATGTTAGAAAGAGAAGGAACCTTCACAAAAGTACTCTACAACATTTGTTGTTTTGGGAGGTGCCATCATTTTTTTTTTCATCTCACAAGCTACATTTTAGCATATATTTTTAGTAATTTACTTATTTACCAGCTAAATGAAATGTATCACTCTCTACGAGTAAGTATATAGTTCCTATCTGTGTGGGCACAATAACTAAGGAGAATCAATAACATGTGGTGGAAGATGTTGGTTGAGAAAAGGTATGGGTCACAAACAACAATGGCCACTTAAATAAGAGAAAAATTGGAAAGATTACGAGTAAGAACTATATACTTGGTCAGTCAAAGTGACAAAGGAGGTATTTATTTTTTGGTCTGGCAGTACTGAATATGCCCTCAACTATATCCAGACTCAACAAGATAAGTCTCATTTTTTTATGGTGGGATATTAGATATTATGATTAAATGTGGTGGTGTCAACAATATTACCCCAGTGCCTTTATATATAAGGCTCTCTCGTAGGAGGGTTCGGATTTACATTATGTTATCCTTGTGTAAGGTGTGTTATATACAGAGGTTATTAACGGATGATTCAAAATGATCAATGCATCACAAATTGTATCGAACAACTGCTACCTTGCTTGATGACATCATATTCCAAATTTAAAGAATAATGAGTCTTTGTCTCCATCCGAAATGGAGAAAAAAGGTGGCTCTGCATTTGTAAAAAAAAATAGGGATTTTCTACATAGTACCCTCGTGTTTTTTCGGTTTATACGTGGTACCCCTCGATTTTAAAAACATTACTGGTACCCCTATATTTTATAAATTGTTCATAGAATGCCCAAACTAATAATTTTGAGTTTTCTAACAGTTAAATTTAATAAAGAAAATATATTTATCATTGAGTAAACGGAATTTGTGATAATAGTTTGACAACGTATTGCCAAAAATCAATAGAAAGTGCATAAACTAAACATTTAAAAATGGCGGAGTAGAGCATTTTGGGTTTCTAAGAAGTTTTCATTAAGTTTAAGGGTACACTGATGTTTGTAAAAGATGAGGGGTACGGGGTCCCACCTAGAATTCAAAAAAAATATGAGGGTACCCGGTACCACTTAGAAAAACCCAAAAAATTATGTTAGGATGGTTATTGCCTTATTGGTAATCTCCCAAGACTTAAGCTATCCTCAGTCATTTTCCTTTAGGAAACTACAATTGAGCATTTTGAGTCAACTATCATAAAGTTTGCGGGCCGGCCTAGCAAAAGAGTAGCTATTGCACCTATTAGGAAAACTAATATACTGTTTGAGTTGTATATTTTCTGAAGGTTATACTCGCTATGATATATTTGTGCTCTTCAACTTGCGCATTTTTAATATCTTATCTGACATATTTTCTTAAACTTCTCCAGTGTGACTCTTAACAATATTATACAGAAAAATTTTCCTGAGGAATTCGCTGAGAGGAAGTCAGAGAATGACAATTTGGTAAAGCTAGGTGCTGATTTGATGCCACTTTTTGTTATGGATGCAGTTCTACCTTGCCAGAAATTGGCTCTCAATATATTTGAACCTCGTTACAGGCTTATGGTGAGTTGGTGGTGCCTCTTTCCTTACATGTTTGATTTTATACTTTCTGCTTCTATTTCAGTTTAACAGATAAAATCTATCTTCGTCGAAATTGGCCTTGCTTCTGTTGAATTTGGTAAATTCAGTGTTGTTTAAGATATTTCCTGAGTAGTTGTCTTATTAAACACTACGTACATATAATTGCCTGGGCAAGGCTGCAGGAAACTAGGAAAGTGCTTTCGGATTAGATTCTTAAAAGCTTGGGTTTGTAGAACTCGTAACCTTTTTAAGGTTTATGCAATTCTGAGGCTTTGCTTCTGAACCTGTGAAATAGATATCCTAGAAGATTATACTGAGTACTTTTAAGACTTCTGAGTTGTCCTTTAGCGGTTACCCTATTCAAAACCTTCTTAAGCTCTTGTAGATATGTATGCTACACGTGTTATGTTGTATATGTGGGTTTATCCATTCAATAGTGGCTCAGATTGTTAAGGTTTATGAAATTTGAACTGTCTGTGGCTCGGACTTTGCTAGCATGGCCTAACTATTAGTTTTAAGTCTAAAAAATCTTTGTATCGTGTTGCATTTGTTCTGTTACAGAAAATTCTTGAAACTTGAAAGTGCTATCTATCCGTGATGCAGCTTATATTCAATTAATATGCCTTTCCTGTGAGATTTTATAATGAACTAGTTTTGAAACCCGTGAAAAATCACGGGTCTTGTATAAGTTTCCCTCTTTTGGTTAATACATGTGTGTAAACAAGAATTATTTGGAAACATAGCAAATGATGATACAATAGGATTTGAATTATGAAAATTAAACATAATAACACGTACTCTAACTGTCAACTCCTTTTATTTGTTTTCCTATTTAATCCTCGTTTGTTTTTCAAGGGTTAAAATTATCAAATTTTGAGTGAATAATCAAATAATAAATAAAATCAATTATAAGAATTTCACGTGAAGTAAAATTTAATACTTTAGTTAGCTTTTTAAGTATATTGTATAGATTTAATTATTATTTCATAAATAAAATTGATAGAAATTAATGAGGTGTACAAATCTCATGTGGAATAAAATTGAATGTGTTAAGATGATGTGGGAAAAAATTTATTGTGTTAGCTAGCCTTTTAACTATATTATATAGATAGATATAGATATATAGATGGTGGACTAAATTGAATTTCAAGATGACAATTCTAGTTACAAGTTGCATGGTAGTTGTAAACTATAGTTCTGCTGTTAACATTCAATTTTAGATACTGACTGTTTATCCTTTAGTCTTCTTACAGATTATCGTGGTTTTATATTCTTGTTGCTTGAACAACAGGTTAGGAGAATAATGGAAGGAAATCATCGGATGGGAATGGTAGATCATTGGGCCTCTTGTTTGTTTTGCACTCCCAAATTTAGGATATACGATTACATGCTCAAGTTTTTTATCATTGCTGTAGGTCACAATTGATTCCACTACGGGTCAGATAGCAGACTTTGCATGTGAAGTGGAGATAACAGAGTATGTGCCAGTTTAGAATCTTATGTATCTGTGCTCTACTTTGATTGACTTGTGTTAAATGGGTTTTCCGTTTGTTTTACTGCAGATGTGAGCCACTTCCTGATGGCCGCTTCTATATAGAGGTGTGTTGTGATACTGTACTCTTGAATGTCTGATGGATATGATTTACATTTTGCTTTTTTGTTAGCTAGCCGTTCTGCGACACCATGAACATAGAGTTTCATGGGAGGCATGAATCAATTTTTAAGATAGATCTATGAAGTGTTAAACATGACAAATATGGTTAATAGTTTATAGTTACTGAGGTTAATTTACTAACTTATTAATTGTTAAAACTAGGGACAAGTGTCAGCATTATATTTAAAACCTATTATAGTGGTGAAAAATGTTTGTTCATGCCAAATGCCAGTATGCTGAGATTTGCTGTACTGTCTCAGAGTGCCGCTACATTTAGCCTAGGATCCTCCTCTCACTTTATCTGACTGATACATGTCCTTTTACTGTTTTCTTCCCAAACTCCGGCTTCTTCTCTTTCAATTGCTGCCTCTACATATTTTTCCGGCCTCTCCTCTTCTTTTTCTTACTCCATGAGAGATTTCTTCGCAGTGTAATTGTGTAAATCATAAGTTTATTGAAAGATGTTTCCCTCCTTTTTCCAGGTGGAAGGCCGCAGGAGATTCCGAATTCTTCAATCGTGGGATCAAGACGGGTTAGTTGGTTTTATCTCTGCCACGAGGTTTCTGTAGGTCCTATGATTCGATTATTTATCATACTGTGTGCAGGTATCGTGTTGCTGAAGTAGAGTGGGTACAGGATATAAATCCTCAAGAAGGAACTAGGGAACGAATAGATGTAAGTTTCAGGCCTAAAACGACAACGTCCTGTATTGGTTGTTGGTATATTTGAATTTTGGATCTACTGGGAGTATTAGCCATCATAAAATTTGTATTTGTAATCTGTAGTAGTTAGCTCTCAATTCCATGGTCTCCAATGGCGCCACGTTTCACCATTCATTGGTTTTAGATTACAATGGCCTAAAGGAAAATGGCTTACTAAACTGCTTACGGTTCTTTTTATTGTGAAGTTACTGTGTCTGACGCAATTCATTGTTCAACTCTCATTTTGGGTCATTCAGAAACCGTCTCTCTGTGTAGTTAACACGGGGATAAGGTTGTGTGCACCTGGCCTCCTCTTGTACTCACATTTGTGTTAGCCTTTGAGGCATCTGGTAACATTGTTGCTGTAGTAGTTCTTTAGGCTTGGTCCAAGCAGAATAATTATGACTTGCTGTTTTGGTGGGATTTATGATAATTTTAGATAAAAATATATACTGGTGGTAGCTTGATCAATGGCCTTGCCTGTGCCTGCATAACTAGTGTTAAGTGGTTTCTTTGTCATCTGTGTTTTTAAAGCGCTCATATAAAACTTCTTAAATAATTCATCAAATCTACTTGAGGTAGGTCGCAGATGTGTGATTACCAAATTTAAGGCCTGGGGCTTGACTCGCCTTTTTGAGGTGTCAAGGTTGAAGGTGTAATTCGAACCTTCGTACCTCTCCTGTAAATCGAAATCTGATAGGGGTGAGAAGTTATTGTTCCTGCCATGTGATTTGTTGATTAACTTTCTGGCCTTCACAGTTGCAGGAATTGACAAGTAATGCAGCAGAATTTGCTCGAACGTGGCTGATGAGGGCAAAAGAAGCAGCACAGCAAGGTGAAAAAGTCTTGCTAACTAGAATGGGCCTTTTTCTGAGCTACTTTTAGTTTTTACTGAACCCTATAGTAAAATGAAATCAGTAGACAAAGATTTTACGTCTGTACGGGAAACGTGTCTTCATTCCTTGGTTTCTTCTAAACATCTGTTTTACATCTTTTTTTATAGATATATTTTTCAATAATAGTATGGATAATAGGTCCATATTTCAAAAAGAGAAAATAATATAGGTCCAAGTGATAGAGTATGAATTGAGAATCCTTTTTCTTTTCTTGTGAAAGAAATGAGTGGAATATCCAATTCCTCATGGAAATTACTTATTTTTCCCTCTCAATAACAAGGGTTATTTTACAAGAATAATTCAAACTATTACCCATCTTCTTAAAATAAACCAAACTTTATTTTAACCTGAAATAAACTCAACTATACATGGTACCTTCTCAAAATGCACCAACTGAATTTTGACTTGAGACCTTCTACATCAATTTACCAACTCCTTCCCCTTTACTGCCTCCCCCGCATACTTCGTCACCCATCACACTTCACCGTCCATCACCACCACCGTACACCAAGCACCACCACAACCTTAAAAGTGTGCATCATTTGAAAGTCATTCCTCACGAACCTCAAGCCACACCGACATAAACAACAAAGCTCAAAACTCAACAAAAATGGTGGTCGCAAACGCAACAAGCATGGAGCATGCAATCCCACTTCCCCAACAAACAACTATATCCACTTCTTTCCACCCTTTTCTTTTTTACAAAAGACACAATCTTTATCCAAATCTCACAAATCTAGCTTCTGCTAGTACTAGCATTAGCGTTAATTTGAGGCAATATTTTGTGGGTCATTATAAAGCATTTTAATAATAAGAGATTATATATGGAGCTCTAATTATTGTTGTGGTTGCGGTATTAGTAATGATTGGTATTAGAATAAGCGGACTCGTCTATTATTTGGTAAGATGTTGTCGTCGTCGTCGATAAATCGACGCCATGGACCACCGCTCCTCCACCGTCATCTTAGGGGCGGGATTCCAAAAACCTAGATCCCAATTTCAATTGGGTGGTAAACGTTAATTTGGGTCAGGATGGTTATGAGTTGTGTTGTTATGGTGGTCGTGGCGGTGGACGTAGGAGGTCCGCGAGTTGGCTTATTAACGGTTGTGGTGGTGGTGATTGTGGCAGTTATGGTGGTGGTGATTGTGGCAGTTATGGTGGTGGTGATATGGTGGTGAAGAATGATTGAGGGAAAGAAATTGGCATCAGGAAGGTAAATAATTAAGGAGGGGTCAATCAACTAAAAAAATAGAAGTAAGATAACCCGTTGAATAGGTATCCGGTTACTCGGATCGTTACGAGAAGACGGTGACAATAGTATGGTTTATTATGAGTTAAATCAAAGTTTAGATTATTACAAGAAGATTGCTAATAGTTTGGATTATTTCTGTCAATTAACCCCAATAATAAACCTTTTTTTTTTGTAACAAAACAAGAGAATTTGTTTGGATCCATCATTTGGAGACTTAACGCTTTCACTACTATTTGTCTCCAGATCAAAGACGGCTTGGTGAACTACTTAATGTGGAAGCGATGATGCCGTCGGTAAACAATCCAGAGCGATTCAGCTTCTGGGTATGCACCATTTTTTCCTTACTTCACTTGCCTATTAATGTTCTTAAAGTTAACTCACTTATTTGCTTCAATTCTGGATTTGGTTATAGTTAACTACCTTAACAAGGAGGAGACCATCAGAAAGACTAGATCTTCTACGATTAGAAGATACAAAAGAGGTACTGAAATTTCGCTTTTGCTTTCCATTTTTAATAGGGTCAACCGGTCAAGTACTCAACATTTTTTTGTTTTAAAATGTGGTGGAAAAAAGAAAAAAATTCTCACAAAACAGCATGTAGTCATTTTGATATTGTCAATTGACCATTTTATCGTTGACACTGATCATTTTTATTTAGTGAGTCATTCTGTATCATTGGTGACCATTTCACGTCTTTTTTATTTCCAATTATGAAACTGGCTCATGTTTAATTTACTGTAATACCGACTTGCAAGAGACTTCTTAGTCAGTCAATGCAATCAAATTGTGCAATTTTTCGTAATGAGTCAACTGGAAACATCATCTTTATCTTCAAATAGCGGTAAAATAACGTATATAGAACCCACTTAAGGCTTATTGGAATATTGTGGATAATGTTACTAGATTCACTATCAGGATTGTGTTTTGAGAATTGGTATGTTTAGGGTCTTATTATGCTATAGATTTTGTTAAGTTGACTTTAATGTGTTGGTGGTGGTATTCTTTCATCACAGAGGATTGGCCGTGGGCTCATTTACCTTAGACAAGAAGAGCAAGGCTGTCGACTTCAATAGTATACTCATAAATCGTATTTGAGCACTGTAATTATCTCCGGTGATTATGACGAGAATTCAACTTCATGTACTGCATTCGAGTGTTCAGCATTCTTTGATCCACATTATTTATGCCGTGGATCGCACAATTGAACTTAAATTGTACCATATAAC
>JAOWBH010018920.1:0-16069 GCA_028566215.1 Silene coronaria
TTCAAAGTTTGTTCGTTCAAAAAAACTTTGACGTAAAAAATCTCCTAGTTACGGGATCCGAATACGACAAAGACGGTCGATTTGAAAAAAAAAAATTATCACTTTCTGAACACGCAAACACGAGTTATGACCTCTTAAACTTTTTTGAAACAAAAAATTGGGCATTTCGGGCAAAATGTCAAACCTCAAGGACGCCGCGTGCATTATCCGAATGGAAAACATAAATTTTTATTTAAACGAATTATGTACGTCTTAGATTTTAGACGAGTTAAAATTAGTCTTGCAGATATTCATTCACTTGAAATTAAATGGGTGGATACTGGATATGGATGACGAGTTTCTTTTTAATTTAGGGTGTGATATAAATATGGATGAATTTAGGGTAGGGTAACCACTCAGTGAATTTCCTAAATTAATATTTTTAATATTTTGATTAAAAAAATAATTCCTTTAAATTTCTTTTGAAAAAATATTACTCCCTTCACACACTTATGTTTGCCCTATTTCAATAAAATACTTCTCACATATATTAGAAAAATTGAGCAAACACTTATATGTGCAAAAAGTATAATTTTATTGGGGTTTTGTTACAAATTTTATTGTGCGCGTATTTAGATAAATTTTTTGGCTTCCTTATAGTTACCATTTAGAGGTTGTCCTAAAATGTCTAACTAATAGTCTTAATTTTCTTGTGTCATAACTTAGATGGTTTTAAGGTAAAATCTGTGTTTAATAATATGTATGTAATAACATTGTTTAATTTTTTTTTTTCGTTTAGTCATCATCTGTATCGTATAGTGTGGCATTTCGCTCAGTTATAACCCATGAATAACAATAAACTCCTTGTCCTCTTATAATTATTATAACTTTTGGACTATTATCATGTAACCTTAATGGATAGATGCATACTCAATGAGAGGGTTTGAAGGCAACCCATTAGTAACATCTAGTATTATAGTGAATAATTATTAAATTGAATTTATGGCTATTTCATGACCCCATATGTATTATAATGAGAAATTTTAAAACTGAATTTTAAAGAGAAGCATTCTTGAATTTAGACGGTCTAGTCGCTTATAAGTGTACATAAAGCTAAGTTTCTCTTGATGATTAACTTTTATGCTTAAACGTATCACTTAAAAAATTAATGTACAAATTCAATGTTTTCTGGTTATTCATTAACAGCCAACTTTATATTGTTGCAGTTGCAGAGCTCCGTTGCTTCATACTGGAATTTCCTTGCTCCACACTCAACACAGTAGGTTGGCGGCTTTAACTTTGCCTGACACATTTTTTTAAAATGCATGTATATGGGGTAATAAACTGGTACGCCATTAAAGTGTTAGTATTGTAATTTTTGTTAACGTTGTTGATGAGAATGACTCTTTTTTCTCAATTAGCTATTTATAGTGGCAATTTTTAGAAACTGATCAATTTAACCTTCAATGTAAAACGTTGCTATTGGCGTCCCTCTTTTTGTTTACTGAACAGTTTAAAAATTAATGTACACATTCAATGTTGTGCTTCTTTTTTAACCAGTTTAATTGTGCTATATAGGGAATAGATTTTCATTATACTTAATAATTCGTTTTCTTTTTTTTTTGTGAATGTTGGTTCAGATTTACGGTTATTCTATTGTTTTAATGACAAATTTCATTATATATCGAATAACTTCATTGGATACATATAAGTGAAGTAAATTTATGGTAACACAACAGCCACTTCATCGGGTGTAGGTGCATTATATACGCGTTGGTCTTGGTTTGAATAACTACTTAACATTATCCTCGTATTCTCAGTGACCTTTATTTCCTTCGGGGATCTAAAAAAATTTCCACATAGATTATCATCCATCAATCCCATGAGAAGAGTAATTATTTGTTGCTTCAAATTAAGGAACAACCCTAGTCGTTTTTTTTTTTTTTCATGTTGGCTATCATATAAGTACAATTGTAGGAACTTAGGAATATTATTCATGGGTATCAGCTCTGGGAAGTAATGATAAACTTGCCCTTGTGCCTTGAATACGTAAATTCCTTTGTAAGTTTCCGAGTCAAAAGTCTCTCCTAAAGAGCTGAAGACAAAAAAGTTATTATACAGCCTCAAATATATTTGGAAATGCAGTGATTCTTCATCCCAAGCAATATACAACTGCATCATTTCTTCTGGTTATTCATGAACATCCAACTTTATATCATCGTTGTAATAGCATAGCCCCGTTGCTTCATACTGGAATTTCCTTGCTCCACAGTCAACACAGTAGGTTGGCGACTTTAACTTTGCATGATACATTTGTTAAGATGCATGTATATGGGGTAACAAAATGGTACGCCATTAAAGTGTTAGTATTGTAATTTTTGTTAACGTTGTTAATGAGAATGACTTGTTTTCTCAATTAGCTATTTATAGGGGGCAATTTTTGAAAACTGATCAATTTAACCTTCAATGTGAAACGTTGTTATTGACATCCCTCTTTGTGTTCACTGAACAGTTTTAAAATTAATGTACACATTCAATGTTGGGCTTCTATTTTAACATGTTTAATTGTGCTATATAGGGAATGAATTTTCATTCTACTTAATGGTTTGTTTTCTTTTTTGGTGAGTGTTGGTTACGGTTATTCTATTGTTTTAATGCCTCATTTCATTATATATCGAACAATTGTACTGGTTACTTATAAGTGAAGTAAATTTATGGCCACACAACAGCCACTTCAACATATGGTGGTGCAAATATACGCATTGGTCTTGGTTTGAATCACTACTTAGCACTATCTTCGTATTCTCAGTGACGTTTATTTCCTTCAGGGATCTAAAAAATGTTCCATATCGATTATTATCCATCGGGCCTATGAGAAGAATAATTATTTGTTCATTCAAATTAGGGAACAACCCTAGTCGTTTTTTTTTTCATGCTGGCCATTATAGAAGTACAATTATGGGAACCTAGTATTACTATCCATGGGTATCAGGCCTAGAAAGTAACGATAAACACACCCTTGTGGCTTGAATACATAAATTCCTTTGTAAGTTTCTGAGTCAAAAGTTCCTCCAAAATAGATGAAGGCAAAAAAGTTATTATAGAGCCTCGAGTATGTTTAGAAATGCAGTGATTCTTCATCGCTAGCCGTTTATAACTGCAGCAGTTCTTTTGGTTATTCATTAACAGCCAACTTTATATCATCGTTGCAGCAGAGCCTCATTGTTTCACACTGGAATTTCCTCACTCCACGCTCAACACGGTATGTTGGCGGCTTTAACTTTGCCTGACACATTTGTTAAGATGCATGTATATGAGGTAACAAACTTGTACGCCATTAAAGTGTTAGTTTTGTAATTTTTGTAAACGTTGTTGATAAGAATGACCGTTTTTTTCAATTAGCTATTTACAGGGGCATAAAAATTGATTAATGTAACCTTCAATGTCAAACGTTGCTACTCGCATCCCTCTTTGTGTTCACTGAACAGTTTAAAAATTAATGTAAACAGTCAATGTTGTGCTTCTATTTTAGCAAGTTTAATTGTGCTATATAGGTAATGAATTTTCATTATACTTAATGGTTCGTTCCCTATTTTTTTTGGTGAATGTTGGTTCAGATTTATTGTAATTTTATTGTTTTAATGGCCGATTTCATTATATATCGAATAACTTTACTAGTAACATATAAGTGAAGTAGATTTATGGCCACGTAACAACCATTTCAACAGATGATGGTGCATTATATAGGCGTTGATGTTCGTTTGAATCATTACTTAGCACTATCCTCGTATTCTCAGTGACCTGTTTTTCCTTCAGGGTTCTACAAAATTTTCCATTATGGATTATAATCCATCAGGCCCATGAGAAAAGTAATTATTTGTTCATTCAAATTAGGAAACAACCTAGTCGGATTTTTTTTTCATGCTGACCATTATAGAAGTACAATTGTAGGAACCTATGAATACTATCCATGGGTATCAGGTCTGGAAAGTAATGATAAATATGCCCTTGTGTCTTGAATGCGTAAATTCCCTTGTAAGTTTTTGAGTTAAATGTTCCTCCTAAAGAGCTGAAGCCAAAAATGTTATTATACAGCCTCAAATATGTTTGGAAATGCAATGGTTCTTTATCCCTAGCAATATATAGCTGCATCAGTTTTCCTGGTCATTCATTAACTGCCAACTTTATATCACCGTTGCAGCCGCAAAGCCTCGTACGTCTTGGATAGTTCTGGCTTTCCTTTCAATAAAATATTAAATCCCCTATAGACTAAAAGATTAACACACTTAGCAAATTCCCGCTCAATTATTTCCGCCCAAGAAACATATATTACGCTTAACTTACATATTACGGTATATTCCTTTTTAATAATCTTTTTTAATTGTGGCTAATTATTCTCACTAATTAATAAAAGTGGGACACCGTGAATTGAAATCAATAATTAGTTACACTAGTTAGAATTAGCTACATTAATTGACACTTGGAGTATTTTTTTTTCGTTATAGTAATATGGAGACATGGAGTATGATCTATTTTTTTTTTTTTTTTTTTTTGAAATGTATCAATATTTATATTTTCTTGTTAGAAATTAAAAAGTGAAAAATGTTAGTTTAATAATTTGTAAATCATCTTTTTAGATGGGTAGTATATTGTTTTTACCGGTTTTCTTGGCTAATACGTGTTTTAATTAAATTTTACATCTAACTTAAATGTATTACTAATGACATAAATTGGTAGCATGTAATGATTTAACATTACAGTGCTAGTGATAGCTTCACACAAAAATAATTTAACTTCAAGTGTCATTTAATGGAAGTAAAATTTATTTTCTACCTCTTATTAATATTATATTTAATACATTATAACATTAAATTAAAAGTACAATTAATTTATGCAAATGATTTTATTGAAAGTGTCTCTTTATTAATCAAATCTAAAAAATACCGTGCTGTAACTCAATATCTATACAAGTAGTTTAGAGCTGTTCATGGGCCATCCCATCCATTTACCCGACACATCCCGCCCGCTAAATAAGCTGGTACGGACAAGGCATTTTAAGGAAAATACAAAGGCCCAGCCCACAAACCCGTCCCGAGCCCACGAACCCGCTTGTCCGTGGGCTAAAAATGGAACGCGAGCCCGACCCATGTCCGGCCCAAGCCCGCATTTGAACAGCTCTAAAGTAGTTATAAAGCAATTAAGCAAGCCGGAAAATAAGAAAATCAACGCATAGCTGGAAACGAGGTCGACCAGGCCGCAAGGGGAATCTGCTCGATTGAGTCCACCCTCCAAACCCGATCGGAAACTTTTACAACAATTTTTGACGTAAAAGACGTTTTGCTCGACGTACCACAACCCATCTGCTCAATCTAGCATTCTCAGAAATCACGGGTATTACAATCATGACCCATTCATATAACATACTACATACTTGTACATGTTCTACTTATCGACTTCATTTCCAACGATTTCAACCCTAACCCAACCCAACTCAACCAAATCTCGATTGTCGTGTCCGTGTCGACCCAGGGCCCAATATGCAAGTAGTCCAAAGCTCCATGTAAAAACTGACTATATTTTCTTCTCTCTCAACCTTCACGAATAAAATCCGTTCATCGATTCACAACAGAGAGAAACCGAGAAAACGAGAGAGAGAGAGATTGAAGCAGCTCAACAATGGCGGCAGCTGACGTGGAAGCAGTAGACTTCGAGCCAGCGGAAGACGATCTCATGGACGACGACACAGCTGCTGTCGCAGTTGCCGACGACGATGAATCTCCACGCGCCGCCGTGCAACCTCGGTTAAGGTCAGCCGTAGCTGGTGGCTCATCCGACGTGCCGTTGAAAACTAAAGGTCGCGGCTTCCGCGACGAAGCGGAAGCCGAGCGTAATAGTCGTTTGGCTGCTCGTGATTTTGATTCGCTTGATTCTCATGGTGGTGGTCCTGGTCCCGCTCGATGTAGGCCTCAAATACACACTCTATTTCATAATTTGTTAATTTTATCTTCGTAATTTGTTATTTGATTGATTGATTTTTGGATTTTTGAATGCTTGTGGTTTGATTTAGGGTGAATTGTTAGGGTTTGTAGATTTAATTGATTAGGGAAGTATTTCCGAAGTACAACATTTGAATGCTACTTCTGTTTCGATAATTAGGGTTTGTTCGGGTGGGAGGATTCGGAGGGAAGGGGACGGGGGAGGATGGATACAAAACTGTTGTTAGGTTAGTAATAGGATTGGACGGAAATAGAGGGCGGAACGGAGGGGTTTATTTCTCCTCCTGTTTGAAAGTTTAGTTAGTTTGATTTGATCGATTTTCGTGTTTTTGTTTGTTTGTTTGAATGTGTGTGGTTGTCAATTATGGTGAATTGATAGGGTGTTTAGATTTTGTTGATTGATTAGGGAAGTGTTTCTAAGATGGACATTGGTATGTTAAACTATGTTTGTGTAGCTGTGTTGGCTATCATTGTGAGAGTTAAGGGTTGTTCGGAGGGAAGGGGATGGGGGATACAAAAACTGTTGTTTGGTAAACAAACCGGATTGGATAGAAATGAAAGGGGGAATGGAGGAATTTATTTCTTCCATCGGAAAAATTTGGAAGAAAACTCCATTCCCTCCTTTTCACTTCCTTCATTTCCCTTCCTCGAGACCTCTCTCTTGAAAGGCTCGAATGTTATCCAAACTCATTGTTAGGGTGAGTTTGAATACAAAAAGTTCAGGGAAAGAGAGAGGAAGGAAAGGAAAGGGAAGTGACGGGGAATGGAGCAAGTAATTTGTATCTAGGAGGGAAATTGAGGGATTCATCTTCCCTTCGTTATTAATCCGTCCAAGTCTATTTTGCTAACCATACAAAGGAAATTGTCTCCGTCTATTTCACTTCTCTCCCTTCCCTTCCAAATCACTCTATAGTCTATCCAAACAAAGGGTTAGGGTCTGACGTTAGAGAGGTTTAAACACAGATTGAAAATTCTAGGGAGCAAATGGTTAATAAAATAGACTGCCTTCGAAAGTTCGAATAAAAATTACTATTAAAATTCTTTTAAGTAGAAAATTGGATTATCATAACTGTGGGGTGACACTCCCTGGTAGCTTCCTCACTCTGCCATGGTTGATACTGCAAATATTCATGTTTCTGGTTCTATTAATTTTACGCCGTGGATATGTTTGCTTAGGGTATATTGCTGGATGGGGGGATTTGGAAAGAAATGGGGGAGCTGAATTCCTTTGTTTGGTTATCAAAATGGAGGTGAAGAGATTTGGAGGCCAGGGCAAATTATTTCCTCTAACAAACGAATGATTTGGAGGGAAAATCACATCCTCTATAACCCCTCCCTTTCCCTTCCCTCATCCCCCCCTCCCCCCCCTCCTTCCCATTTTTCTATTCCAACACAGCCTTAAGGCTAGTAGGGTTGTCAGAAGGATTTGAGACACAGTGTTTTAAGAATTAAGATGTCAACAATATGATAAAAGTTAATATAATGTCCAGTTTTGTCAAGTAATACTCTAAGAAGATTTTGGGCCCCTTATTTCAAGTGGCCCCTGATTTGAAAACACCTTAAGCACCCTAATAGACATGCCAGAGAAGGTAAATCTTTAACACGCCAAAATTCACACTGTTGGTGTTTTGTTTTTGCTTAGTTGTGTTTAACTAGCCATGGGTGCTGCTTCTTGAGTGATAGATGTAATGTAATTGTGATTTCAAGCTGTGACTTGCAGATGATTGTTTGCATTTTCCTTCTTGAGTTCCAAGATTTAGAGTTTTCAATAGTCAAATGAAGCACACCCAATAAATAAGGAAAAAGTTAGGGTTCTTTTAATTATCCGTTTAGATCATTCTCTTTGCTAGTTCTATTGCCTCGCATTTTCTGTATATGATCTTTGAGTTTTGTCAGGATTAGTTGATAGGATCCCGAGCTTTTTTTTTGTATCCATTTATCACTTTTGAGTCACATTGGAGATAAATGATACAACTTTGAAAGTGAACCCATCAGTAAGATTGGATTTGGATTATACTCATTAGTGGTAATTATGTTGAAGCTATCTAGGTTTTTGAGGAATATTCTTCAATGTAGGTTGGCCGTTGGGGCTCCTGATATGAACAGTTCAACTTGCATCGACCATCTCTATTTGTTTTCATTATTTTACACGTGTGGAGAAGTAGCTAATTCTTCTGGTTTACTTCAGCTATTGAAGGCTGGATTGTACTCGTCACTGGAGTGCACGAGGAAGCACAAGAGGAGGATCTTCATAATGTCTTTGGAGAGTTCGGTCAGCTGAAGAATCTACATTTGAATTTGGATCGTCGTACTGGATTTGTGAAGGCAAGTATTTACAATTTCACTTGAGTTTTGAAATTTTGATTACTGTATTGGCCATTGACCATTCTTTGTTGATGAAATGACCACTCTTTGCGGGTCAAATTTTCATTTTGCATTCCCTTTTTCTGCATGCTAAGACAAATTCTGGTGTGGACGAAGACTTATTGAGTATTCATTCTGTGTGCTAACTTATATAGTCTGATTTTAATTAAATTTCCAATACAATTGGTCCCTTTCCTCTCCTTGTGCGCCCTTTGAGGTTCACAAATCTCACGTTGTTGCTGGAGCTTGAACTTTTAGTATATGGCCCTAATTGGATCTTAGGCTCTTGTCTCGAGTGTTTGTTCACCTAGGCTGAACACACTGTTATTGATGAGTCAGCCACTTGAGTTGAGTTTATTGCGTGGTATACCTATATATTAGTGTGAAATTGAATCTATATTAACTTTAGGTCTGTTGTCTGGCGAACTTTTGAAAACTGTATTCTGGGGTTTACTCGCCGACGTGTTGCTCATTTGGCCCTTTAACATATGCTTTTTGTCTGGTGTGTTGCTCGACTGAAACGTGGTATCCGCGCATTCAATTGCCTTTTTCAAGTCTTTTATCTAATGATATGCTGGGTCACTTTCTTTTGTGAAATTTTGTCTTTACTAATGAATTAACTTTCGCTACTTGTTACCGGTGTACTTATTGGCACTTTGTGAATGATTACACTTTTGATGTACAGTACAGAGTAGTTTGCTGAAGGCATTTTTTCATCCACTGTCCGAAGTGCATGTCTCTTAACATTATGCATTTAAGCTGTTAATTTTTTTTCCTTGGTGTGTATATTGGTGGCTTCTCCTAAATTTCTGTATGGTATTCCACTGAGGCTGTGTCTTTTACTATTAGCTCTCTTTCGAATGTTTTTACTAATTTTCTAATCTGCTTGATGGCATTACCTCCAGGGATACGCACTGATTGAGTATGAGCAGTTTGAGGAAGCACAAGAAGCAATAAAGAAGCTGAGTGGTGCCACTATGCTTGATCAAACGATAAACGTTGATTGGGCTTTCAGTAATGGCCCGTACAAGAAGAGGGGTAACCGCAGAAGGTTAGTAAATTTTAACTATTTCTATTAAGCTTTCATATGTGGGATTGATGCTGCTACAGCTGGATTTGCCATGACTAGGTGCAAATTTGCCTGAAGCTATCCCCCCATTGAACACTCTATCCCATCGAACACTTGTGCTGGGATTCTTGTAGGGATGCCAAATTTGCTTGAATCTCATTTCTTTTCCATCTAGGAACTGTTTGAGACTTGATCATGAGTATGCTTAATCGGTTCTGTTTAAATCTCTCTGGGTTAAAGACTATGGAGTATTATATACTCAGAGGTTGTGAAGTTCTTCATTTAAAAGTTTCAATTTTTTCGTTAGAGACAATTGGGTGATGTTGATTGTTGACGATGGTATTTGTCTGCCTTCTTGCTATTTTGTGGGAGAGCTTTGCTTGTTACAAAGTGACCGTGGGTATATTTGATTTGTAAATGCCTACCACTTTGTCTTAGATTTCCGGACATCCTTTGTTTTTCGGGCTAGTTTAGCAATGTGAAGGATTTGAGTCTTTCCTTAATTCCTATATCATTTATTTGAGCCCCCTAAGCTCGCAAGTGCTTACTACGTACTCTAGACACAACTCCATTTCTGTACATGTGTAACACTCTTATTCTCGATGCAGATCACCACCACGTGGTCACAGGTCAAGGAGTCCTCGGAGGAGGTATTAGCCTTCTGGCTGCAGATTCTTTTGGTGGGTTTGAACTGAAGTTTGCTCATCGATAAACCCTTAACTGCTTCACATATCCTCGTGTCCATGAAAGAGGGGCGTGTTCGACCGTTGATGAGTAAAATGTTTTCATTGTATTAATTAACTTTATATTTGCATTAATGATCCTTGGAACACTTTCAAATTCTGATATTTTGAAACTTGGTTGTCTGTGTGAAATGCTAATACCATGTCTATTTAATTTAATCAGCAACGGTTAATTACCCTTGATGCTTGTTCCTATGAGTTCACGGCTAAACTCGTCTCTCTTCTGTCATCCTGGCACATATACTGGTAATGAAATGGTAGCTGCAGGTGAGACCGAGAATCTCACACTGATGTGTTTGAAAAGAAGCATATTCAGCGGTGAAATAGTACACGAGACTGAGAATGTCACGCTGTGACGTGTTTGCAGAAGCAACAGCGGATTATGTTGCGTTTGTTTTTTCGGAAATGGATAATATGGCAATGGAATAGAAATACTTGTGAGGTTTTGTGTGAATTAAGTGTAGAAATGTAAATGAAAGCAATTAATTGGAAGTAGAAAATCGACTCTAGGAAGTTCTCAAATCTCGAATGAGGGTTCTACTTCTGCCTGATCTTCCAAGTTATATTTCATGCAACAATGTTAGCACTAAGTCATTTATCTTCCAAGTCTATTTCTCGTATATCCCTCTGAGAAATAGGCGAAATACAACAGCGTAGTTAACGTACTGAGACAGGAACTTGTAGAACAAATAAGAATACAGATCCTGTCCGAAATATGGAGTTCCCTATTTAAGAGTCGGGAAGTTTGAACCTTGAATCTTTCAATATCTGATGCTTTGAGGGATTAAACTGTAAGCATATGCATCTGTCTATCCTTTTGCACGTTTTACTTTCGAGGTGGTGGAAAAATGCAGGCTCGAGCTGAATGTGAGCCGGTTAACTTAACATTGTCCGAGCCTGTTTCTCTTATCAGCTACAGAAAAGCAGGTTAGCAGGTTCGAGAGGAATTAACAGGTTAGATTTATGCAAATTTCTGAAAATGCAAATCATGTACTGTTGCGCGCTAGATGGGCTTGGCTCAATTGGTCACCTCATTCATGAACGAGGTTGATTAAAGGTACTGGAACTTCATACATTACACTGCCTGCCTCTCTAACTTCGATCTACAAGAATGATCCATCTTTTCCTAAACACAAAAGACCAGGAACAGGGTAGGCAAAGACCCAATCCACGGCTTTGTACATAAATTACACCTAGAAGAAATCATTTCATTGTTTGTTTTCATCTAATACACCATTCTCAACTCGGTCTTCATATCCATGGTAAGGAACTTCAATCATGGGTCTCGGAACTGGACGGCCTTCAAACTCAGTTGGAAAACATTCAAAATCAGGCCCAAAATTGAACTTGACCACACAATTTGGTTGATTGGGAAGGGTATACATTGATGCGGCAGGATAGTAGCGTCCACCATAAAGATCCTTAAAAGCAACTCCTTGACAGACACCGTTCTTGAAAAACGATATCTCACTCCCTGCACCAGTAAATACATACCCATTACACAGGATAAATAACTATCTCACTATAATTCAAACCCAGAGGAGAGGGGTTGCGAAACAGATCAACTTGAGAATTTTGGCATAATAACAATTTGAGCACACGAAAAGCAGACGATCATCATGATGATGCTACTCAGTAACCAAACCACCTAAATACCAAATCAAATTTCGCCCCCAACAGAACACGTCTCTTCAGTGTCAACTAGCAATCTTCCAAGAGTGGTCGACTAAATGTCTTTCAACCCTATCAGATGTGACTGTACATCCCTAACGATAAAGAGTGCGGGATTGGGATTAAGATTTCACTGTCACCCTGGCTAACAAAAGCTATGAATCTTGTATGTTGTATTTTAGCGCACACCACTACACCTACCACATTCTCCACCAGGAAATAGAGGCCATATGTTCTTACATCGACATACTTTGCATCCTGAATGATACCACACGTAATTCTACGTGCTATTGCCCTTTTCATAGACACTTGATATACAGTAATGCCTATCCTTTAAAGTATAACATGTGCATATAAAAAGTCGTCTTACGAGAAACGATCACCTAATTCTCCAGTAACTTATATTTCAGGCTCCCATATTATGAACCTTCCGCCATCCAACATTTCAAAAAGTTCGAAGAAAAGCTAAAGAATCACTGATGATGCTATTCATCAGTCAAATCAGTATAACTTCCAAATGCAATCCCAACTATACACATTACTCCTCCAAGAACGTTATCTAATATGGATTTAGGTCTGTCGAGGGTTTTTAGCATAAGCATCACAAACTAGTCTATTTGTCTACTGAACCCTATCAATTAATCTATGTTTCGATGGAGAGACCCAAAGAAGAGGGTAAGTGGGTAACAAAGGGAAACAAAATCCCTCATTTAGTTAGAAAGTTGGAAAATTTTGGAGCCTGAAATGGTAACAAGGCAAATCAAATCCTTCCTATAATAATGACATTCGTGTAATCTCCTCTCGATTCCTTTCCCTTCAGTTCACTCCCCTCAATCTGTATCGAAACAAAGAGCTACACAATCTACTCTATTTCTTAACAATACTTAATAAAGACGGCAAAATACAAAACGGAAGTCCCCAAACTCACCAGGAACACATTTAGGAGGATCCTCCTTAGAATTACTAGCACAAACATACTTTTGCCCCTTGTACAGCACCAAATGTGGCCCCTTTGGAGCATAAGATTCGCCTTCCGGTAAATTAATATAAAACCCAATAACATCCCCTTGTTTATACCCTTCTTCCCCATACTTCTCCCTCAATGCCTTATGAATCTTACACCCATCAATATCCCTATACCCGAAACTATTCCCATCATATCCGACAGGCGCTTGCAAGTCCCCTCTCTCGTTCGACCACCCAAGCCTAGTATGACCCGAATCCCCCAAATGCACCACCTTTATCTCGAAATACCAAGCCCCTTCACTCACCCCACGTGTCGCCCTCACCATCCTATACCCTTTACAACTCCCGGCACTCAACCTATCCTCGCTCAATTCAACTTTCTCTGCTTTGGACACCTTCGAAAGGCAGATTTTCGACTCAGGATTGTCATCATTTTTATCAGGAAACCTCGGCATTGGCGTGACTAACACTGCATTCTCCGTTTTAGGAGGAGATTGGTTGCTGTTGTTGTTATTAATATTATTGCCACCATTTTTGGCCTTTTTCTTGCCTTTCCTAGAAGTCGGCTTCGTCCACACACTATTGTTCTTGCTCTTTTTCTTCGATGGTTTTTTACTGGCATTGCCATTAATAGCAGCATCAAGGTGGTCAAGGGTGAGAGATTTCTGTTTCTTCAAAGCTAGGGTTTCCATTGTCGTTTCATCATCATCGTCTTCTTCTTCCTCAATGTCCTCTCCTTCTGATTTCTTCACCTCAGAACATTCAGGAACCTCACTAACATTGCTGTTACCGTTCTTGTGCTCGCTTTCGGAAATCGAATCAGATGATATTTCTTCTACTACCAAACCTTCCACCTTTCTAAACCGTTCCGAACCTAGAGTTTCCTCCTCAGATACCATACCAGCAGCTTCCAAACCTAACGTTTCCGCCACTGTCGCCGCTTTCAAACCTAGAGTTTCCGCCATTACACCAGCTTCCGAACCTAAAGTTTCAGCCATTCCAATATCCGAACCTAACGCTTCCGCCATTCCACTAACTTCCGAACTTCGCGCTTCTGCCACTACAGAAGGTTTCGAGTCTAATGTTCCCGCCACTTCCAAACCTAAAGCTTCCGCCTTTTCAGCTTCCGAACCTAACGCTTTCGTCCTGTCCTCTTGCTCCGCTCTACTTGCTGAAGTAGCAGTAAATTCCATGACCATTGGTTCGGCACCCGGTCCGGGTTGGTGTTCCGCATGTGGAACCGTCGTCGGTTGGTTCGGGTCAGTAGGATCGGAAATTAGGTTCGGATTTGGAGAAAGGATCATGTCGTCGGATGCGTAATCGTCGTCATCGTCACGGTAGGCATTTTGGAGAGTCTCCATTTGAATTGGGGATTTTGTTGCAGATCAGAAATTAGGGTTTATCGATTGATTTGGGAATTGGGGGTTTTAATTTTGATGCTACGGGAGACCTTTTTTTTTTTTTTTTGTAATTTCTCCCGTTTATTACCTTTTAACGGTCCACATTTTATCAGAACATTTTAGCGATAATAATTTAAAGTAAAGCTTGCAAATGACGACACGGCCCAAAAAAAACGACATGAGACATGAATCCCGCACCAAATTAACAAACTTGAGCCGAGGTTTAATGACCGATATATGTAAGCGAAGCGGTTTTAACACAAGACGAGATTTAATTGGACTGTGTTTGGATTGAATTCTCTAACTACGAAATCGACGCCGATAAGTGAATAAAAAATTTGGTAAATTAGCGCTAACTTATTTTAATCATCCACACATAAATGTATTTACACAATTACACTTTTTAACCATTGACATGACACGAAAATACGAAATGAATTCGACGCAAAGTAAACGGATTGGGGTTGAGAATTGATGATCCCTTTATGTCATACGGTCAACACGAACATGACACAAGATTTCTTTTGGGGAGTTTGCATTGAAGGGTTATTGACCTCGATTTACATATGACACGGGATATGAATCTGTCACGATATGATCTATTGGTCAGGTATGGGAGTTTTAAGCAATACTCGTAGATGATAAAGCAACTTGTTCAACGAACTCTCAAAATCTTAATCAGTTTAATCAAAGCTAGACTCCAGTTTAGTCAAACTAACTTCTTCACATGCTTGAATTGAGGTTGACCAAATCCGAACTAATTCGTAGGTCAACAAAGCTTTTGACTGAAAGCTTGGTAAGACACATTTTTCTTCTAATAATTCAGTACAATTTTAATATCTTTAAATTATATTTATTTTAAATTGTAGGTTACTTTGATAATATACTAGATTTCGTGCCCGTGCGTTGCACGGGTAACTAAATAATGTTATGTTTTAAATGAGTTTGCAAAACATGTAAATAGGTATTGTAGCCATATTTAAAGTCGGATAAATGAAACTTGTTCATTGTGAAATATTTTGTGAATCAATAATGTTTGAATATGATTTTAGTGTACGTATTTCGCCATTAATATACTTGCTAAATAATATAAAATGGTTAGTTTTGTACAATTAATTTTCCCTTTTATAAGCCTGAATATTATTCACCATTCGAGGATTTAAATTCATAGCCCGAGTAATGGAGTTAACTACTCCGTTTTAAAATCACAAAAAAACACTCAAAAGTTATTAAATGAGAATAATTTCAAAATATAAAAATAAATTCAGATCAAAATAATACAAAATAGACTTAATACTCGTGTGATGCCGGTACTTTCCAACGATTAACTAAATATGTCTTACGTAGATGTTTAGGATTGGGGTAGCTCTCCTGAGAGACGGTCTCTTAATAAGTATTGCTTTATAGGTAGAGTTTTGGATTTGCAGTAAAGGAATTTTTGGTAAAGTCATACGTAAATACATTGCCTAAGTGAACTACTTATATTTATGTAGACTTATCATGAGGTTGAACTCTATCTATACAATTAAGATTTAAAATAAAAACTAACTTGTGTAATTGAATGGTGATAATAAAAACAAGATAAACTTTATCATCAGAAGGAGTTATAGTATTTTGTGAACATTTTAGTAAAGATGACCTTTGAGCTGTGGTGGAGCCGAGTGAGGGATGCAGACTTTCAACACATCATGTTCATCAAACATGCTACCTAAAATTTATATGTTACTCGTTTAGAGAATTGGTGGAAATTTAATTATAAAAGACATACTCCCTCCGATCCAGACCAACGGTAACATTGACTTTATGACACTATTCATGGTCGTAGGAAATTTTCGATATTATTCTTAATCTATAAGACAAAATATAGTCATGTGAGATCTT